>CAUYQG010061962.1:0-20940 GCA_963574415.1 Tarsius wallacei | reverse complement strand
AAGATGAGTTGGTTGAGAAATTGAGGTTTTGCTTCTGGAATCTCAATTCTATTCCATTGGTCTATATGCCTGTTCCTGTACCAATACCAAGCTGTTTTGATGATTGTAGCTCTGTAGTAAAGTTTGAAGTCTGGTAATGTGATACCTCCTGCTTTGTTTTTTTGCTGAGGATTGTTCTGTCTATTCTTGGACATTTGTGTTTCCATATGAATTCCTGTGTTGTTTTTTCTAGATCTGAGAAGAATGTTGCTGGTAATTTGATGGGTATTACATTGAATCTGTAGATTGCCTTAGGTAGGACGGACATCTTCACAATGTTGATTCTTCCAATCCATGAGCATGGGATATTTTTCCATTTGTTTGTGTCATCTTTGATTTCTTCGAGCAGTGTTTTGTAGTTTTCATTGTAAAGGTCTTTCACATCTCTGGTTAGGGAGATGCCAAAGTATTTCATTTTTTTTTGTGGCTATTGTGAATGGCATTGTGCTTTTTATTTGGGTTTCTGTTTGTTTATTATTGGTGTAAAGAAATGCAATTGTCTTTTGCACATTTATCTTATATCCTGAGACTTTGCCAAATTCCTTTATCAGTGTAAGGAGGCTTTTGACAGATTCTCTTGGGTTTTCAAGGTATACAATCATGTCATCTGCAAAGAGAGATAATTTGACTTCCTCTTTACCAATTTGAATACCCCTGAAAAATCAGTGTTTAAATAGTGATAAAATAGCATAAAAGTAGCATCAATGAGTCATAGAGACTACTGGACTGAAGCAGACCAGGGTGATTTGAGGTGAGCTGATGGAACTTGTTTGACAAAATGGAGTCACTAGCCCAAATTTATGCAATGGAATCAGGAATTGCAGTTAACAAGAAAGGAAGGCATTCAGGACCCAGAAGCCATAGCAGGTGATATTCAGGAGCCTCAGTGGATCAAATAGTGAGTAGTGAAGTCATTATCTTGAGGAAAAGCAGCAGCTTGGGAAGAACAAGGAGATCAGTATTCTTTAAGACTAGAGAAGTTATTTAAAAAGTGTTACTGCTTTTCCCATTCTACCCTCACATCCTTAAATGTGAAAAGAATTTTACAGTAAAGGTCAGATAGCTAAGTTTTCTTTTCTTCTAAGTTTTTCAAACGTTAACGGATTGCAATGATGAAGTCATATAATCTCTACAAATGCCACAGTAAAATCATCTTGAAAGAGAATATTAAAAGGTTGTAAGAAGGAACACAGGTAATTTTTAGGCTTTAAATCCTTGCTAAGTGATGGAGAAAGAAAAAAGGGGAATGAAGTACCTGAATATGAGGACAGTCAGAAGTTCTTCAAGATGCCTTACCACACAGCTGCTTAAACATGAAGGGTTGTTAGATCTGTACCCATCAAGTAGTAGCTCCCCATCCTTCATCTCCCTAGCCCCTAATAATCTCTATTCTACTTTTTGTCTCTGCGAATTTGTCCCATCTAGGTACTTTATGTAAGAGGAATCGTATAACTTTTGACCTTTTGTATCTAGCTTATTCCACTTAACATACATCTTCAAGGTTTTGTAGCATGTATCAGAGTGAAATACTACTTTTTAAGTGCTAGTACAATTGTAATTTCAAATTCTAGTCCAACTGTTTTTAGAGAAATGCATCTGCATCATATCAAGCTCTTTCTTTCCTTTGCACATTTTGTTCCTCTTGGAACAATCTTTCCATCACTCTGTTCTTGTTGCCTCCTAGGCATTCTTTAGGCCTCAGCTTAGTAGTCGTTGCTTCAAAGAGACATTCCTGGAACCAGCAAGTTAAATTGGGTCATACTGTTATATTTTCTCATTATATAATTCTCATTCAAAACTTTTATTTATTTATTCAGTTATTTTTTTGTCCTTCTTTGCCAGTGACTTCTATTTGAGGCCAGACATTCCCTTTGCTATTATATCTTTAACGGCTAGTAAAATGTCTAGAACTTGGTAGGTTTGAATGAATGAACGTTACTTAATGCCACAGGTTCTTCAAACTTTATATTGACTGTATCATAACAGAGCAATATATCTAAAAATAATGAGCATGATCAGAACATTTATGTCAGAACATTTATGTTCCTTAATTCCCAGCTGTGGTATCAACTGACTGTACAACCTTAGGAAATCATTTAAATACTCTAGTATCACTGTCCTGTGCAAAATGAATAGCATGAATGCTTTTTCCCTTGAGATAACAGTTGGTTTATATATTTGTAAATAATGTGTAACAGAAAAACCTAATGTATGTTGGTCTTATTGTCATTGTATATGTGGTAACCTTTAAAATTATTTTTCAGTAATTGTTTCTATTTAAGTCTGAGAAAGTTAGTTAATTACATAAATATAATAGAAATACTAAGATTTAAAATGTATATTTGGTTATAACCATTGATTCATCTTTACCTTTTTTTTTTGCAATAGTCTGATTCCATATAAATTGATGCATGATTGGAAGGAACTCTTTTTTAATGGAAAGCCTCTATATGAACAAGCCTCTATTAAGCAGCTCCCTCCTAATCCCTCAACAAAACAACTTATAGAATTGGAGAAAAGGGACTTGCTAGATCACAATGATTATAAAGAATATAAGGTACATGCTAACATGAAATAATTAAAGAGAATGCTACATAATAAACTCTTTTTCTTTAGCATTAATTTGTGATATTACATTATTTTATTTCTATTAATAAAGATAGACATTTTACATTTGTGTTTTCCCTTGGTTTAATTTGTATTTATAGTACTAATTTTTAGATTCTTAAACTGTTCATAATCTATTATCTGTTATTTCCGCTAATCTTAGAAGAGTGGTCATAAAAAAAAAAATCAAGCATAAAAATTGTCTGGGTAGGTAGATTTCAGAGGTTTAAAATGCTTTAATTCATTCATTAGCATTTTTCTTTGTATGAGCTCTCTACCTTTGCTTTAAAAGCCATTATTAAAAGATCTTTCTTTAGTAATTAATCTAAACAGTATATTGTTTTTGTAGGTAAAATGGAAGAGGAGGAAGTCTGGGTTTAATGAATAGCATAGATTCAAACAATATTTTATTCAAAGCTTGAAAAAAAGTATTGGTGGTAACTGTACTTTTTAGAAGAGCTATTAAAAAGCCTTTGAGATTTGACAGACCAGTGTTACATTATTGCCACTGCCAGCTACTAACTGTGTGACTTTAGGTGACCAATCCAAATAAGAGACTCAATTTCTTAATTTATGAAAAGAGAATAATACTGTACCTATGACATTTTGTTGTTACAAAACTTATTTAAGATAATATGTGTTAAACAACTAGCTAAGTACACTGCATGTTGGATATAAATAATACATATCAATTTCTTTCATTATCATCCTGCTTTCCCCACCCTACTTCATTTCGCCCTTAGAAGTAAAGATGTAACAATCATAGCTCCTGGATAGGTTTGAGTGGAGCAACAGCAATGGAATAAATGAGGCTTTTTAACATTGGAAATATTATTGAATTAATCCCAGAAGTGTAATAAGTGCAATATGGAAAAAAAGATGGAAAGACGATGTGACCCAATTATTTGCTGCTATTTAGTAAATACTTAATGTTTGTTGGAGGAATAAGTGAATAAAATGAATGAATTGCAATGAAGAAGGAAAAGTATAAAATAGCACTATTACAAGAAGATAAGCTTGTGGTTAAAAGATAAGGAAATAATATGCGATTATGAAAAAGTAAAAGTACACCATATTTGAATTTAATCAATCTGTATTTGCAGCACTAAGAGAATTATTATTACTTAAGCCTTAAGGGATATATGTGGATGTGTATTTTGTATGGTTGTAAAATATACTAAAGCTCTAGTAATCAATACTATATCAAATAAAATGCCATGTAATAAAATGCTTTGACAATATCAAACTATGGTAAGATATTTCTTTCCATTGCAAATTAAGTCATTTTATTTGACAGAATTTGCTGGTTCATGGAATATTTACTTTTAAATTATTTCTTAAATAGCTCACTCTATTTTTGTTGCTCTTATAAATCAGGAGACCTGGTAGGATGCCTCTTAGCAAAGATTTGTCTTTCTAGCTATTTTTCTTGTGTGTGAAATGGTTACCACAGGAACATGCTTGTCTTACCCACATCCTGAAGAAGCTTGTGCGTTTCATTTGCAGGAAACTGTAAACTTTTGTTAGGAGTTTGTGAATATCTGACAATGCACTGTATTTTGTGCATTGACTTTTCTGTTTTTCTAGAAATGAAAATTTTCTTAAGATTACTGATGTGTGTTTATAAGCTGAGTCCATAATGGAAAATACGCCATATGCAGATTTTAGGATACACTGTAATCTATTCTATTGTTGTTCTGTTTTTAGATCTTTTTTCTCTTCAAGAATTTGTCCTACGTGTTCCTACATACAAGTAAAAATAAATGTTTCAACTAGTAAAATATTTCATATGGTTTAAATAGTCTATCATAAGAGGCAGAAAGAAAATGCAACCTGGCTTAGCCTTTAAAAGAAATAGTTGTCCACATTTGACATTGTTAAATTTGTTCAGGATTTTTAATGCTTCAAGTAAATGCATAACTTAGAAATTCTTTTTTTTTTTTTTTTGAGTTGGAGTCTCACTCAGTCGCCCAGACTGGAGTGCAGTGGCCGCTCCTGGCCACCGCAGCCTCAACCTGCTGGGCTCTGGAGATTCTTCCGCCTCAGTCTTCCAAGTAGCTGGAACTACAGGCGCACGCTACCATGCCCGGCTAATTTTTTTTGATTTATTGTAGAGATGAGGTCTTGCCAAGTTACCGAGGTGGGTCTCAAATCCGCGGGCTCAGGCAATTCACTCACCTCAGCCTCCCAAAGCGCGGGATTACAGGCTGAGCCACCGAGCCCGGCCTAGAAATTTAAAAGTTACATTCTTAGCATACTTTATTGTTACCTATACTCTCTACCCTTAAAGAACTGACAGCTCCCAGTTTTGAGTCCATGCTTTAAAGAACCCATGCTCTGTTAGAATAAGCTATATGCTTAAAATTTTTTGATATTATACCTAGAAATTTTGAAATATTTTACCTAGAAATTACCATTAAAAACAGATTCTTGCTTATGTACATGTCATATGTAACTGCCAAAAATTTGACTCTTATTTCTTAGTATTATTTTCTAAATCATCACACTCTATTTTTAGAATGACTATATGTGAGGGAGTTCTAGCCTAGGAATGGTGTGACTAGAAATACCATTTGTCCCTCCTAAGAAGAAGGCAGAAACAGCATAATGGAGCAGCCAGACCTTCCTGGGATTACCAGCTAACTGCCAGAGAATAACAAAAATGAGCTATTCAGTAGAGTGGGTGAGGGCCCTTAAAGCCTACTGGACTATGAACGCAGGATAAACCAAGCGACCGAGCTCCTCTAGTGACACTAGTAACACAGCCCCATGCAGCAGTTCTCAGTTATGTAGTGGACACCTGAGAGTGAACCTCAGACTCTCCCAGATGCAAATTCTTTCCATGAGTCTCACCGGCAAATGAGTCACAATTCAGAGCATTTTGTTTTTATATAAGTTGCTTACTAGCAGTTATCTATTGGATGAGTTTAAGAGTTACTAAAATTTGGTGTTCATAATTAGCTCATGGCTATGGTTTCCTGAAGACAGATTTTTCTAAGTCTCTCCATAAAACACTTAATAATTTGTAGAATGCTACTGTGCATGCCTACTACCAAGTTGTGGTTGGAATTCCTATACTTTAGAGGAAAGATATTTCATTTCTAGCACATCATCCATATTGTTCTAGTTGTTCATAATTTTTAAATACTGTTTTTTTTTTCTCTTAATGAAAAATGACTGTTTAAGTTTAAAACTGGTTGGGTTTGTCATGGTTATTAGGTTAACACTATAATATGTATTGCAATGTGCATTTTTATTAACATCATTTTTAGCTTATGATTTTTCACTAACTAGACTTTAAGATGTGTTGTATATGTTGTGGTTTAACAGTCATAGTCTTGTCACTATAGCACATGTATAAATACCCATCCCTAATTTTATTTGTACTATGACATTTATAACTATGAGACCTTTTCCCATGAAGCATAAGAATATGGGACTAAATGGGCCATGAAGTTGTGTGTCTTCCTAAGTCTTATGTGACTGATTTGACCCCAAAACTCTAGACGTCTTTTTACTCTCCAACTCCAGTTATTAGTGTCGATTCAGTAACTTTCTAGACTCAATTTCTGACAGTAGACTCTTTTCTCTAGCTTGGCTTTTGCCTTGTTCCCTTACTTCTCAGTGACTGATCCAATCTTTATAGTTTATTATTTAATCACTTCACTTGAGAGATTATCAACATGAAGCCTGTACCATTCAAGTGACATCACTGGATAACTGACCTAAGCACAGTAATAGATTTTAGTAGAGAAACATTAAAGGCATGTGGATAGATCATAATTTTATTTTACCTTTAAGAGGTACACTGTATTGGTCAGCTCAGGCTGCCATGGTAAAACACCATAGACTGGGTGACTTAAATGACAGAAATTTATTTCTCACTGTTCTGGAGACTGAGAAGTCCAAGATCAAGGTGCTAACTAATTTGATTCCACAATGACAATTCTCTTTTTGGCTCATATATGGATGCCTTCTTATTGTGTCTCCTTACAAGGTAAAGACAGAAAAGCTCTGATCCCTCTGCCTAATCTTGTAAGGATACTAAACCCTTCATGGCAGACCCACGTTTATGATCCCATCTAAACCTAATTTCCTCCCCAGCCTCCTTCAGCCTTCACACTGGGGATTAAGGCTTCAACATGTGAATTTTAGGGAAACACATTCAGTCCACAAGCCACAATATGTGTGTTTACTCAAAACATTTACAAAATGTCTCAAAGTGAAAACTTACTAATCAAATGCAGAAACTCCTAGTTTCACATGCAGTTGCTTGTTTCATGCCCTCTTTTGTTTCTTACTAAGAAACAAAATGCCTCATCTTAATTTATTAATGCCTTATCTTTTGACAATGAAGATAACTTTATTGGAGAATTTGAGCATTATTCTATTTTAATGAGCAATTTTAATATAAATGTGGAAAATTTCATTGTGAAGCACTGGAGGGCCCTGAAAGATATGACATATTTTCAGCTATGCAGGAATACAACTGACCTTTAGGTAGGTAGAGTAAGCAGCTACTTCATGATGAGAGTTGAGACATTCTATGAAGATATTCTGTTGTAAAAATTCTGCCTGTCACTGTACTTGATGCCTCACATTATCACTTCTTTAGATTCAGTCATCAGCATCTTCTAAAATACAAACATTTCCCAAGATAGGCAATAAGAATCATGATCAGCATCCAAAATAGAAAGGAGGTAGGAAAGAAGGTCCTGAAAGGAATAATCCTAATATTGTTCCAGCTTAGTTTTTAAGGATATACATTTTATAGCTGCAATTTCTTCTCTCCATTTTCTTATAGTTTCACCTGTATCTCCCTAAATTTCTTCAGTAATGGGAAGGCAATCTAATTGGATTTTTAAGCTAAGCTTCATTGTATCATGGTAGGGTTACCAGTATGCCCTTGAAATTTTATCCATAGTTATCAAGCATAGTGTTTCTAACTTACAGAGCATAATATCAGTATATTCATCTTCAAAGGGAGCTATAGTTGCCCTAGGCTAATGGTTGCCAAGAAACAAAGCTATTTTCATGAGCCAAGGATTTCGGAGGGCTGGAGTAGGTTTAGTAGTGGTCTGGAACTTGTATCTAATAGGTAGAAGGAATGGAAGGGGAACTTGGGCCATGGGAAAAGTATTTGGCTTCAAATTACTAGTATGGAAAACAAACTAAGTTCATTTGAAAACTATGGTAGGAATAGTTGAATTATGATATCAAGTTCAAGGTATTAGACTAGAATTGAGAGATGTTTACAAATCCCTCCACTAAAAAAAAAAAAAAAAAAAA
The DNA here is from genome assembly GCA_963574415.1 of Tarsius wallacei. NCBI lineage: Eukaryota > Metazoa > Chordata > Mammalia > Primates > Tarsiidae > Tarsius > Tarsius wallacei. The sequence goes on along the minus strand of CAUYQG010061962.1, from coordinate 13,005 downwards.
AAATGGCACCCAGATAGAAGTAGAATGAAATTGGAGGTGAGAAGGACAGAGCCAAAGAGAGTAGTCCTGGATGATTGACATAAATAAGATTAGAGTGAATATCCACCACTCATTTTTATTTGCTCTGGATTATATAGATTAGGGAGAAGCCAACCCTTTTCCAAGCTCCCTTCTATCTGGGTCCAAGCAAGACTGAGGATGGCCAAGGTTTTTCTGAGCTTTCCTGGTTTGTTCTCTACTTACTTTGCCAACCAGGAACCAGCTTCTATGCATCAAGTTCACTCTCTATTTAATCAATTGTTTAGAATCTGCACCTAGAGCAGGTAGGGGTTTAAATTTTAAAACTATGTCTTGGCAGGTAAATATAGCAAGAACTTAATAGGGTTGGTAATCTTGCAAAACTTGAATGGATCCAAGAAAGTCTTCAAATTTTGGTATGGGGTAGATGTGTTGAACTGAGAGCCATAAACTCTCCCATCTCCTCTACCTCACCACTCCTTTCCAGTGTCCAGGGCCTGTCAACCACATTCTTTGGTACAATGGGCCCATAGTAGTCTTTGATACATATGGCAGTGTCACCTCTAACCTTTTTTTGGAAGGTTGATACTTCAAGAGTTATCAACTTTAGCAATGGATTAGGGTGGTAGTGCTTATTATTATGGAAGAGGGCATTCCATATGAAAAAATTCTGTGTGAATTTTACAGTTACAAGATAGGTTGAACAAGTTATAATGTCTGTGTACTTTGTAATATCAGAGAAATGCTAACCAGATCTGTCTGACTATTCCTTCCTGGGCAATAGCAGTGAACAGGTGAATTCAGATGTAGAAGCTTCTGAAAAAGTTTGTTTGTTTGTTTGTTTTTAGCAACAAGATCATGAAAGTTACTATAGAAGTGATCTTGAGGTAGACTCCCATCTCCCTGATGAATAGAGCATAATTTAAGCATTCAGGAATGACACTTACTCTTTTTATAAGGACAGCTACCACCACCAGAATTGTTTGGTGACCCCAGAATAGGGAGAGATCTGATATGAATTCCAGTGTGTTGCTGTCACAAGGGCACTTTGGGGTCAGGAGACATGCAATAGCGTTAAAGTCTTATCTTTTTGTTTGCTTAACCCAGGTAATTGTGCTTTGAAAAGCATTGGGATACTGCAGTTCTCGGTATACCACATTCAACACCTTGGAAGGGTCACAATGGCTTGGCAGAGACGAAAATAGAACAAGGAGTAAGAACTTGTCATTTTGGTGACCAAACTATTTTTTCACTGATCTCTTAAGTGAGTCACTTTAAGCACATCTGGAATCAGAGTGCTGAGTAGAAACCCACACCCATTGTTTGCATCTGATTGGTCACTGAATTTCAGCAGCATTGAAATGTAAGTTTTCAGGAGAGAGGCTCTCTCAAAGTGGCATAGTGCTATCCTTGGTAATCCGTTACTTCTCATAATCAGACCTGCAGTCAGCCCAGTGATTCTTGCTGCCTGATATATAAGTAATTTGTAGCTCATAATTTTTGAAAAATAAACCTGTCAATGCTCACTGCTGAGCTTTCTGAACTTCTAAACATGTTGAATGCTATAGTGAATTATATAGTGAGAAACCAGGCTCCCTCAAATGTGGGTTTAGAGACTTCAACCTTTGTCACATGTTGGGTAATTGAATTTTGGAGAAATTTGAATTTCTTTCCAAAAGTTAGCATAAGATGGATGGAGTCTACTTCCCTGGGTCTTTTGTGATAGGCTAGAATTAAACATGGCTGTTTCCATATTATTAGATTAGGGCAGAGAGGGAGGCTACTGCTGGGACAGAAATGATCAGATTACACTGTGTAAGTTATTATTGGATCAGGACCGGTTCTTTAGATTTCCTGATGAGCCAGAATTAACCATGGGATGGACCCAGAGGCAAGACATTGGCTACTCACAACTCTGTTTCTAGCCAGAACAATCTCCAACTCAGCATGGGGCTCCAGATGGCAAACAAAGTAGACCTAACCTCTGCCTTTCCCTTGTTAGCATTTCCCAGCAATAGTTATGACCTTCTCTTTGAAGGTACACTCATCCTGCCAATGTCAGGGAGAGATAGACACCCCTGTCTCCCTGACTCCTCTGGAATCTGAAGGCCAGAGTATCTAGCAGAAAGGTGTGTCCAGGTAGCTAACCATACTCTGACCTGACTGAAGGTCAAGTGACTTAGCAAGGCTGCCAGGCTCACTCAAAAGGGTAAATACATCCTTTAAAGTTCTTGAAACTGGGCCCCAAAACAGAGCCCATTCAGTGACAGCTCCTGGATGAGAAGTCAGAATTCAGCTACACATCAGCTAATCACTTCTCTTTTCTCTGCCTTCTTGTCAAAGGCTATACGTGGCAGCATCAATCTTTTTCCTTTGGAACCTGGCTACCAAACAGGTCCCACACAATGTTCAAGCAACCCTGTGGGGCTGCCAGATCACATGAGCTAAACTCCTCTTTGGGAAGATAAATAACCACCCTCTATGCTTCTTCTAAGAATACTGGATAGTTGTTATAAATGCTAAAATATGAATAAAATTCTGGAAGTTCCTTCAGATTTCCTCTGGGTTTTGGGTGGTTGGAGGAGAGAAAGTCTGGGAAGAGATGACAAAGAACAAATGCTCTTAAAGTTTCACCTTATTACTTTCCTGTGCAGTAAGGATTATTCTGAGTGCCATATTCCCCAGGCACAGTAACTGGAATGTAGCCCCTAGACATTTAATGTTACTGTAGCAATAGGTGTACTTCTATAATATTTTATCCCCTCTGGTATAAGACCAGGACAGACCCAGCCAGAAGATCAGCCAGGAGATTTAGTGCCAGGGGTTGAATTCTTAGAACTGGAACCAAGAAGGTCAAGGTAGTTTCCCTGAAATGGCTAGAAACAGGAAGAGACGGGGCGGGGGGTTGGGGAGGGGGTGTTCAAGCCAAGTCTTTTGAGCATGCCAATGATCAAAACCGAGAAAGGATGAGAACCAGACTAGAAAATGAGAACAAAGCTGGCAGATTGGAAGCTAGACAGAACTGGATGCACATTAAAGGCTTGGAAGCAAAGTGAGGAGGCTCTAGGCAGTTGTCACAAATAGAACTGAAACGTCTGTAGATTGTTTTTATTACCTGCCAGTCATGTGGTACACAGTTGGGTGGTAGTAGGAGACCAAGGCAAATACCCAGTTAGTAATATGAAATTAACCAAGACACAAACAGCTTCTGCCACAGAGCAGATCATATCTACCTATTCATGTGAGCTGCTCTTTCCCCCTCTAGGACCCTGGACTTAGCCTAAGTGCTTGGACTTTCAGGACCTACCAGCACCTAACTATTTTAGATGTGACTTTTTTTCCTGCTTGGTTTCCTGGCTTCCTTCAGGCTACTTATTTGAATTTTGGACTGACTCTGTCTCATTGAACTCTATGTTCAAATGAGACAGGTCTCCCCTCCCCAAACATGGACTCAGAGAAAAAATATTTATAACCATAGGGTTTTTGGCAACGTAAATATTGTCAATATTCTTTTTTTTTTTTTTGAAGTTTTAACCTGGAGTTTAATGCACTGGAAACAGTTGGTTCTCGATTTGCTATCTCAATATTCTTTAACAGTGTTTTTTCCCTAGTGATGTTACTAAATAAATATTTAGGTGATTTGGGGGATATTTCTATGTTAAAAAATTAAGGCTTGACATCCATTTTTTTTTCTGAGATAAAACTTCAGAAAACTGAAATATTTTAATTCCTTTTACACTTGAAATGTAAAAGAGGGATAGCATTACAACATCTCTCTTCTTCCTGTTAAGTCTCTGGCATATTAAGAAGTCTCAAATTTATATATTGTTTTCCATTTATTACATTTTAAGTGAGATGTTTTTGCTGATATAAAAAGAGACCTTAATTTAATGGAGATGCCTGCTGAAAATTATACTACATACTGTTATTTCTAGAGATGCTCCCTGTAATTAGCTAATATTACCTGTGATGTGTGGAATTTTGTTAGCTTTTATCTATGAGGATGAAATTCTCTGACCTTGTTCCTAGTTTTGGAGTTGGGTGGTGACTACCTTATTTGAGAACCCAAGTCATCCTTGCACATTGTCAAAATTACTAAAATTTAATGTTAATGTAGTCACTCACTTATTCAGTTCACATACATAGAATCTATAGTGTTGTTTAATTAATCAGTATTTAATCAGTATTTATTGAGTGCCTGCTTGTGCCAGTACTGTTCTAGTCATTGGAGGTATAAAGTTGACTAAGATAGAGATCCTTTCTTTCTGGTGCTCACAGTTTAGTGGGGATGAGAGAAAAACGATTCTAGAGAATGAAGTTAAGTGTGGATAAGAATGGGAGATTATAGGAGCACATTGAAAGAGATGAAATTTAGTTTTGTGAAGTATATGTAGAGATCAATTGATTTAAAGGTATTAACTTAAAACTGACCTAGCTCTTTGAACCATGAGTTTATACTCTTCTTTCTTTGTGTTTTTTTTTAATGACATTATTAAATTTCAAGTTGACCAAACTAAGTTTAAGAGGTGTATTTTGGGTGTCTTTACTAAGAGTCATTTTCCTCATCATAACTTTAACAGTAACATCTGAAGATATAAATCTTGTTTATATCTAAAAAAAATTTTCAAGGGGAGACATGTAGATTTTCCAGTAAATTAAAATATTATAAATGGACAATTAGGTTGTACCTGGTTAAGACATCATTTTCTGCCCAGGGTATATGACTTGAATTAATAAGTTACCTCATCTCTCATTCACTAATACTTTTCCTCTGAATACAATGTAACTATTAATCTGTCTGTTTTCCAATAAGTCTGAAATTTTTTGCATTTTTAATAATTATAGCTGATATGCTATATAATAAGGATATATCATAACATATCAATTATGATTGATATGTTTTCAGGGATTTACAATATGAAAAAAATTTAATAACAGTAATTGTGCAAAATACAATTTCTTAAAGTACTATAAAATAAACAACCAATAACTAAGATCTAATTACACAAATAAGATATAAAATATGAGTGAACTGAACCTTTAAATTAATTATAACTGATTGTGAGAAGCTGTGCTAAAAACTATAATTATATTTTAAAATATATTTTGATAAATAAATACCTAGTCTGTAATTCTCCAGATTGAGTAAACGATAGTATGGAATTAAAGATCTACTGGCTGGGCACAGTGGCTCAGTCTGTAATCCCAGCACTTTGGGAGGCCGAGACGAGAGAATTGCCTGAGCCCAGGGGTTCGAGACCAGCCTGGGCAACTTGGTGAGACCTTGTCTCTACAATAAATCACAAAAACTACCCGGGCATGGTAGCATGCGTCTGAGTTCTAGCTACTTGGAAGGCTGAGAGAGAAGGATCGCCTGAGCCCAGCAGGTCAAGGCTGCAGTGGCCGTGAGCTTGCCACTGCACTCCAGCCTGGGTGACAAGAGTGAGACTCTAACTCAAAAAAAACCCAAGATATACTTTATTTTCAGACATCTAAGAAATGAACCCAAGGTAATATAGACATGAAATTGAAACTGAGGGTTCCTGGTATCTTGTCCAATAAAATAAGAACAAATAAGATAAATATAATAAAATGGAATACAATATAATAGGAAATAAAGCACATCTCTAGTAGTAATAATAAGCATTTCACAATTTCTTTTTCTATTTTATGTATGCCATACACAAATGCTAGGTCATAATGTAAATATCAATTTTTCTTAAAGAGAGTCCTGATCAGAAATGTTTGAAAGCCCACTATCTTGGAAGATGTAGTACAAGTGATAATTGTACTCCAAGAGAAGCTAGGCAGCTCAAGGAGTGCTTACAAGGGTTTAAACCAATAAAAATGGACAAGTTTGATGAAAAGGACTTCCTGAACATCTCAAATAGCTGAAAAGAGGTCATTATGATCAACATACATTTAATGTCTCCAGAAATTTGAGGACTATATGGCTATAGCTACTGCTGAGGCTACTGCTACAAGTCTTAGCTATATTTCAGACATTACAGACTGTCACCTCTTCCTCACTTTCAACAGGATGATGTGCCAGGAGAAAGACCATTACAGTAGCTGCAAGATTAAGGTAGCTTGAGTGTGTTGCTGTGGTAGGGTTGTGGTACATTGGCTGTACTCTAAAAGGGGCATGGCTTCATTTGTGGAGTCAATACCTATGGAGTGTCTTGAAGTCAGTTTGGTAGAAGTTTCTGCCCTATGTCCTTTGACCACTATGGCAAGATAATCTGTCTGTTGTTGGGCTTTATCAAATATAGGTAAAAAGATTATATTTTAAGAAACCCACGGAAACTAGCAAATGTCGAAAACAATGTAAGTGTTATATCCCCTAGGAGGTCCTTTCTTCCTCTTAGGGAAAGAGGCACTTGCCTTATCTTTCTAAATGCACCAGTAATTGAATAATGAGATATTTAGAACATACAAAATTGGGACATGTGTATCTTCAGACTAGTACCAGGCCTCTACAACTGCCACATTTGAATGTCACTACTAAGTGTAGTTAATGTTATTTGTTTGTTGAAGTTGTACGTGTGGTACACTGAACACTCGGAGATTTTATGGAATGCTGAATATCTCCCAAGGCCCAGATTTTGTTTAGCCAAGTTGATCTAAGCAAACTATGTTTCCTCATTCTTTAAGAGAGTAAGAGGAACCTCCATTCCGATGCTTAGGAGTGGCAAGAAATGAGAGTGAGACACAAGTGGCTTTGTTCCAAGGTTAATCATAATGAAGAAAAGTAAACAGAATCTATTGAGAAAACCAGTTGCCCCATCAGCAGCATCATTCAATTGTTTGGGCAATGTTATAGTCAAGGAGAGAATCCAGCGGACACATGATCTTAGACTTGGCCCTCGAAGCATGCACCTCAGCCCACATTCAAGCACATTTGCTTCCAATCAGCTGCTGTTTATAAATACTCATGATGCTTTTAGTCATGGCTCATAACAAGGAGACCAAGGATACTGACACATCGGGTCATAAGCCAAAAATATTTGGGAGACTTGAAATAGCCAGAATCAGAAGTTTAGGTAACCGTTAGGTTTCTACAACATGATAGAGGAAGTCACGTGAGTACATTGGGACCCAGGTTGGCTAGCAGAGTGGTGGGTCTGTGTGATCTGTAAAGACAGGAAGAATGGTGGATACTAGGGTCCCAGGGTTTTCACATTCAGATTCTGGAAAGGTCAGTTAATAAAAATGGTGTTAGTGAACAGGTTGTGACTTTTGAGCAAAGGCAGAATCTGTTTACTCTTTGTTGAAATTTTATGATCTCTATGTCTAGGTAGATCACAGGAAGAGTTGGAACCCCTAGGTTTTGATGGATCTTGAGTCTTGTACTTATGCCTTCTCAATAATTCATACAAATAGCATTTATGTAGATGTAATAAAAATATTGATATTAAAATAAATGCATCCTAATAATTATTTCCTCTATGTGTGTGACAGTTTACATAAATCAAGGACTAGAAACATGGATCACATCCACACAGAATAAGTATCTTGTTAAACCAATAGTTTGTACCAAGTGATACTTACCTAGTTTTGCCCACTCTGGACTTCAAAGTCTTGAACCTAATAGTCAGATGTCCATTTATAGCAATACCTGAATAAGCAAAGAATTATATATTATATTATACAATTAACTCAATTATATCTATATATATAACAAGCATATGAAATAGGGATCTGATTAAAATTTCTGGTTCCTTCTCACTAATGAACTAGTGAAGTTTAATGAACTTAGCTATTGTAGTTGAATTAGTAATCTTCATTATAGCCTGAATTTTCCTTTCTTCAGTTCTTCTTACCTCCTTTCCATTCATCATATTTTTATTCCATCCCTTTTAGATGTTTACTCGACTTAGCCTTTGTCTTTGGTCTTTGGTAGGTACTTCGTCAACTTTATTTCTCTTGTATTCTACTCATTGCTTCCACCAAATCCTTTATCTGCTTATTGCCACAAGTCAGGCATCAGGTCCTCTCCTAACTAAAACATTCTGTTCTCTTCACGGTGACCTTCTACTCCATTGATATGTTCTACAGCTAGCTCAGTGATGGAAGAGGATTCTATTGGGATCCCTTTGTGAGGAAGCATGCCTTTCTGACTGGGGCACAGCTGAAGAGGGTGCTCCCATCCAAGTGTGGCACCCTTATGTGCCTCCAGCAATAGCCCTAGAACTTTTAAATTGTTTATAGTCAGTGGTCATGTAGGCTCCTCACACAAGCATGATTTCACTTAATCTTTACACCAGTCCTGTGAGACAGATATTATCATGCTTCAAAATGAGGCAATTGACAAAAGTGTGAAGCAAGCAAAAAGCAGAATTGTTACAGAAACCCAGGTTATCTGATTTAAGACCGTTTCCTTTAAAAAGGATTAAGTGACTGCAGCTCAAAATTGTTAGAACATTGAAAACTTTTCACTTCAACTCAGCCTTGGAATTATAGCCTTTTTTTAAACTATAAGATTATATGATTTCTATGGCTTCTTTTTTTTTATTTGGTTAGTTTCTGATTGGCCATATTATATAAAATAAATATCATTTGTCTAATTAGAAGTATAAACAATTCCAGTGAACGAAAACAGAAGCAAGTAATCAATCATAATGCATTTAATAATTTGCAAATCTTTTCCACTGTTAGCTAATTTTAAATGATGCAAATAATTATTATGCACAGAACTGCTAGAAAAACCAAAGGAATTAAGCTAAAACAAAATGATTTTTACAGATAAAGGGTAGTTTGTATAGAAATGACAGACAAATATAATATTTATATGCTTATATATTCTACCAGTTTCAAAGAAAAGCTTATAACTAGTATTTTTAGGTTTTTGTTTGTTTGTTTGTTTCAAAAAATACTTTCTTGTCTCCAATGTTGTTATATCAGATATTCTGGCACTAAACCAGGCAAGCCATTTGTAGAAATTATCAAATCTAACAACTTATATTCTTGAGTAATTTTTCTGTCAGATATTGGATATAAAAATAATACAGATTTTTAAAAGTCAAGAGCATAGGCATGTATTTATTTATATATGACACAGCATAATTATGGAAATTGCCAAAAGTGGCCTACGTGGGATAAAGCAATCAATGATGAATGTAAGTATTTTTTACTGCAAGGTATTCAGAAAAGTAGCTCCACATGTATACTGAATATGTCAATATAAGCCACTTTGTTATGCTAGTCAAGAGTTAAGGATTAAAAATATAATATGAACCAAATGCAAATATAAGCCAGGAATGCAAATATAAGCCAAAAAATGTGACTTGTGCATTACTTGTGATAATATAGTAGTATTTATAAGCCATACATGATCTATTTGGTCATGGTACTGAAATGAAAAAAATATCATTCAAATTAGTGATTTAATTTGGTCAATACTTTTAAAAGTACATCTTTTCTTCCCTCCCTCCCTCCCTCCCTTTCTTTCTTTCTTTCTTTCTCTTTCTCTTTCTCTTTTTTTCTCTCTCTCTCTCCCTCTCTCTCTCTCTTTCTCTCTTTCTTTCTTTCTTTCTTCTTTCTTGTTGGAATCTTACTCTGTTGCCCAGCCTGGAGTGCAGTGGCATGCTCACAGCCACTAGAACCTCTACCTGCTGAGCTCAGATGATCTTTATGCCTCAGTCTTCCAAGTAGCTGGAACTGCAGGCATGAGCCACCGCACCCAGCTATTTTTTATTATTATTTATTGTAGAGATGAGGTCTCGCCAAGTTACCCAGGTTAGTCTTGAACCTGTGGGCTCAGGCAATCCTCTCACCTTGGTGTCCCAAAATGCTGGGATTACAGACGTGAGCCATCACGCCCAGCCAGATCTTTTCATACATATTTATAGGAACACTTATCAGAACACAAATTCTTAATAATTTTTTTTACTCACACAAGATAAATATACCATAGCAGTGAGCCAGCCAAACCTATGGATATGTAAAATTAGAATAAGTTTAATTAAATATTCAAATTAATATGCCATAGCTGTATTTGACTTGTGCACAGTAACTTTCCATATTAAACCTATACCAAATTTATGTCTGTCTTTATATCCGTATTTAAAAAATAGATACAGACATTAACAAGAAAATGTAGTTGCATTTTGTAAAACTCTTAACACTATACCTGCTTCTGTAACTTAGAGGAATGAAATAAATATTTTCAGACTGAAAAAAAAGTAGATCTTTTCAAAAGAAGTCCCCTCCAGAAAATGATTAAGAAACTTGAGCTATATCATACACATATAGTCAAGACAAAGACACATACATTTATCCTAAAGAAAAAACAAATCTAAACTGACTTATGGTAATATAGGCAATCCAGACTAGTGGAAGTTGGCTGGTGTTTCTTAAAGAAATGTAATGTACCCTGTCTTTTGTTCTTTGTTCTCTCTTTGGTATCCATGACAACATATGTTGATGAGAAAGCTCATTTTGTTTTCTCAATGGGCATTGCTCATGTTTTCCTATCCCTGTTATCTGGACTAAGAAGACAAAGTGAGGATGTTTAGGGGCAAGTGATATAATAGAGGAAGTGCTACCAGGCATGGTGGCTCACACCTGTAATCCCAGCACTTTGGGAGACAGAAGTGAGAGGATTGCCTGAGCCCACGGGGGTTCCAGACCAGCCTGAGCAGCATTGCGAGACCTCATCTGTATAATAAATCAAAAAATTAGCTGGGCATGGTGGCATGCACATGTAGTTCCAGCTATCTTGGGAGGCTGAGCGAAAGGATCATCTGAGCCCAGAAGGTTGAGGCTGCAGTGGTTGTGAGCATGCCACTGCATTCCAACCTGGGTGACGGAGTAAGACTCCGATTCAAAAAATAAATAAATAAATAAAGGAAGTACTAATGAAACGGATGATTTTGATAAAATCTAGGGAGACTTACATGATTTTTAAAAACTAATATATCTTGGAATTTATAATTTTATTTATTTACTTATTTTGTTTTGAGTTGGAGTCTCACTCTGTTGCACAGGCTGGGTGCAGTGGCACACCCATGGCCACTGCAGCCTCGACCTGCTGGGCTCAGGCAATTCCTCCACCTCAACCTTCCAAGTAGCTGGAACCACAGGCATGCACCACCATGCCCAGCTGATTTTTTTATTTATTGTAGAAACAAGGTCTCACCATGTTGTTCAGGTTGGTCTCAAACTCATGAGCTCAGGCAATCCTCTCATCCCTGCCTCCCAAAGTGCTGGGATTACAGACATGAGCCATAATTTTCAATATTCCAGTATGATTTGACATCTCTGTACCATTAAAACAATATATTTGTATTTTTTGAAGTTTGAATAGTTTAATAAATAGGTTATATGTACTAATTCCAAATAATCTTAAAATGTATTATAAATGACATGCATTTCTACTCTGCTTCTGACAGATTGTGATAGGAGTAATATCTATATAATAAAATTATCATGTAATCACTTTACTAAATATATTTTATATGCACTGAAGTTTTTTTAAAGATTTTTTCAGAAAAAATGCTATTTTACCTAATATTTGTATAAAAATGAAAATATCTTAATTTTTATCTGTCTTGTATGTCTTAATTATTTGACTATTTTGACATTAGTATTATATACTTTGTACACTTTAGACAATACAATAAATAAATGTACTAATTTACCCTCTCAACAGTAGTGAATGAGAATTATGATTCAGTTTCTCTGTTTTAGGCAAAATATGATACATCATTTTTTATTTGGATATCTTTTATTACTATGAATTTGAACATATCTTTGTAAACTCATTAGCCATTTTATTCTACTTTGAGAGTTGCCTAGTCTTATCATTTTCATCATTTTTCTGTTCTTTTTCTTTTTCTTTTTTTTGGGGGGTTGGAGTCTCACTCTGTCACCCAGACTGGAGTGCAGTGGCACGCTCCCGGTCACCTCAGCCTCGACCCACTGGGCTCCGGCGATCCTTCTGCCTCAACCTTCTGAGTAGCCAGAATTACAGGCACACGCTACCACACCCGGCTAATTTTTGATTTATTGTAGAGGTCTCACCAAGGCGCCTGGGCGAGTCTCGAACCCGCGGGCTCAGGCAATCCACTCACCTCGGCCTCCCAAAGCGCTGGGATTATAGGCTGAGCCACCAAGCCCGGCCTTCTTTTTCTTATTACAGATTTTATATGCTAAAATTCTTAACCTTTTAAAAAATATATACATTTTTCAAAAAATAAAGTTAGAAATCCACATACTTTCCATAAAAATAAGTTGATACCAGAAGAATGAAAGATGTAAACAAGAAGTCATAGTGGCGTCAAAATTTGGGTAAACATTTTTTTTTTTAATTTATTTATTTTTATTTTTAAACATATTTTTTATTTTAAAATTGTGGGGTACAATTAAGGGTTAGGTATACAAATTTGCATTGTTCAGGCACCCTTGTTGATAAGGGGTGTCCCCCATACCCAGATAGATATTGAGTACCATTAATCCCACCACCCTTGCCCTCCCTGTCCCCGCCCCATAGATTCCCACCACTGTCGATCCTTTTCTTTTTTTCTTTTTTTTTCATATTTTTCCAGTTTTTAGAATAGTGTTTATTTTATTTATTTTTTTTTATTTCTTTTTTATTTTTTTTAAATTATGGTATTATGGGGTACAGTTAGGGGTTAGGCATACAAAAATGTTCGTTCAGGCACCCTTGATGATAAGAGGTATCTCCCCATCCCCAGACAGATATTTATCACCAACCTCCCGTATGACCCTGCAATCCCCCTACTGGGAATATACCCTGAAGAACACAAATCACTCTATTAAAAAGATACCTGCACACTTATGTTTATCGCAGCATTGTTCACAATAGCAAGAACCTGGAATCAACCATGCTGTCCATCAAAAGAGGACTGGATTAAAAAAATGTGGTACATATACACAATGGAATACTACGCAGCCATAAGAAAGAACGAAATCATGAATTTCGCAGCAACCTGGATGGAACTAGAGTCCATAATACTGAGTTAC
>CAUYQG010061959.1:0-29311 GCA_963574415.1 Tarsius wallacei | reverse complement strand
CTATCCATCCACCTGCTCTTTCCCTCACTCATTCATCAATCCACCCAATTATCCATTTATCTACTCTTCATCCATTCAACCACCAATGCAGTCATCGTCCCAGTCTGTCCATCAATCAATTTTCCCATTCATCCACTATTTGTGTAACAAATTTTTATTGAGTACTTACTCCTCCCAAACCTCATGTTGAGTTTCTACCCTCAGTGTTAGAGGTGGGATCTAATGGGAGGTGTTTGGACCATGGAGATATATTTCTCATGAATAGACTAATATCCTACCTCAAAGGTGAGTGATTACTCACTCAATTATTTTCCAAAAGAGCTGGCTGTTTCCCTCTCTTGCTTCCTGTCTCACCATGTGATCTCTGCACATATCAGCTCTTTGCTTTCCTCCATGAGTAGAAGAAGCCGGAGACCCTCATCAGACGCAGATGCCCTATCTTGAATTTTCCAGCCATCAGAATAGCAAACCAAATACACCTTTTTATTCTTTGTAGATGACCCAGCCTCAGGTATTCAGTTACACTTACAAAAGGGGCTAAGACGAGTGAGTCCTGACTATTCATTTTAATTGGGTCACACACCTTTTGTTTACTACCTTATCTGACTAAATGCTTCTTTCACTTAATTGACCTTTCCAGCTAATGTTATACTTGGGATTAAGATTTCTAAACAAAAAAGTAATTACACAAATTTATTTAAATTATATCTGTAATCCACATTACAAGGAAAGAGTTAAAGAGCATACGATGTGGGGTGAGAAGATCTTCCCTAATCTCTGGTGATAATCCCAAAGACTCCCCCAAAGTCAAGTTGCAGGACTCAGCACTGACAGGGCCAGACAGGTGAAGCTTCTGATCCACACTGAACTTTACAAATTGAAGTCATTTCAAGCTCCATTAAATAACTATTCATCCTCGCTTGGTAATGTGCATATTATTCTGGCTAAATACATTTGTTACCAGGAGCTAGTCTGCTTGAAGAATTCTTGGCCAGAACAAGGGCCAGGACAAGATCTTCTAGTTATTGTGAGGACTTTTTAGCTATTGAAAAATGGTCCTGTGGCTAGGAATAATATAAATCCTGATATTTTAACTTTATGCAAGATGCTAAGCTATTACAGTATTCAATTATCTAAATGCTACAATGCTACAAGGCAAATGCTCCCGGGTCTGACATATTAATCTACTTGACATTTAACAAATTACGTTGTGTGTTTATAGAGTGACAGCCATTTGAGAAGGCCAGAACACATGTCATCAAGCCTGCCTCTGCCTGCCTTGACCACCTCCCTTAATGCACCTATTATGGATATAAAGGGGACAGATTTAAATGTTTCAAGACAAGAAAGCACCTGCAGCTTTTACAAGCTATAACTGAAGGTCAGAGATGTGCACATAAGGATACATCTGCCCTTCCTTTCATTACATCTTGAATAAATGAATTTGGGAACACTAATAGAATTGTCCATATTAAGTAAAATTCCAGCCCATAGTTGCTGTTCAGCTAAGTAAGCTTCTCTATTAACTTTCCCTTATGAAAACAAAGGAGCAAGAACAGTGAGACCTACAATCCGTCTTCAAAAAATACATCACATGCAAAATCGTCTGTCTCTTAACTACAATTTGTCTAACAACTTCCAAGTGCATGACACAGTAGAAGGCACTTTTCATATATTATCTCATTATTATCATAATAAAAATAATCATAGCTAACTTTATTAAGTTCTTTGTATATTCAGGCATGGCCTCTGTACAATCCATGGATCATTTTGTTTAACATTCACTCTTACCATCCTCACTAATACATTTGTATTACATTTACTACTCATTTTTCCAACAAGGAAACTGGAACTACAGAAAGTTAATTTATAATCCCAAGGGTTTATAAATCAAATCTAGAGAACAAAATGCGTAGGTACACGAGTCAGCGTCAACTGCTGTGTCTGTGAGCCATGGTGGATGTCCCACCCAGTACAGTTTCCAGATGCAGGCAGCCTTAGCCACCCTACGCTGTTAGACTGCAATCATAATAGATATGTCTGAAGAATCTGGGTAGCCAAGTCCAGACAGCCCACGTAACCAGCGTATATAGTAAAGGACCATTTTAAGCCATTAAGTTTGGAGCAACTGGGTATAGTAGATACTATTAATATATCAGTTTTTCCAATGAGGAAACAGGATATGGAGAGTTAATTTGCCCAACGTCAAACACTTGTCAATGGAAGATCCAGGAACAATTCCAGGTTCCTCTGACTCAGTGGCCCTTCTTAGTGCAACCTATGGGCCACTCTTTTTTGATAAATGTATCTGAATAATCTGTGCCAAATGCATGGACTGTGCCTCTGATCTTTAATATCATTAGTCCTGCAGCATGAAATATGTGTGGGCCTCTGATAACCTATACATGCATGTCATGAAATGTGGCCATTTTAATCCATTCTTGTCACTTCTTTCCTCGTTAGTGTTTATCATGCCTGTTTATGTAAGAAACTACAAAATCAGTTCAATGTTAATATTAAATGAGGACGGTGCAAACACTATCCTTCATGGGTATCCAATCAGCTACACTGGTTTGAATCCATTTTGAAAATATCTGTGCATTACCACAGTTTTAACATGCAGAGCAGGGATCATTTGTTGTGCGTAGAGTAAAAACTGTGCCTCACTTTGTCATAAGGAATGAAAAGTGCCTATGCTAGTAATAAATGACATAGACAGCAGCCTGATTGTCACTTTCAAATTCAAGAACTTTCACTTCTGCCTCTGTGACATTGGACAGGTTTCTTTTTTTTTCAGAGAAGACTTTATTGAGATTGAATTCATATGCCATAAAACTCTCCCCTTAAAGTATAAAATTCAATGATTTTTAGTATATTCAAACAGTTGTAAAAACATGAGCACTATTTCCATGTCATTTTCATAACTCTCAAAAGAAATCCTGTACCTAATAGTAGTCTCTCCCCATTTCCTTTGTCCCCTTAACACTTGCAATCACAAATCTACTTTCTACCTCTATGGATTTGGTTATTCTGAAGCTTTCATATAAGTGGAAGCATGCAATATTTATTGTGTCTGGCTTCTGTCACTGAGCTTTCAAAGGTTATACATATTGTAGCATGTACCGGAATTTCATTCCTTTTAATGATTAAATAATATTTCATAATTTGGTCGACCACATTTTGTTTATCCATTCATGTGTGGATGGAAAATTTGGGTTGTTTTCACTTTTTGGCTATTGTGAATAATTCTGCTGTTAACATTCATGTGCAAGTTTTGTGTTAAAAAATATTTTAAATTCTTTTTTTTTTTTTGAGTTAGAGTCTCACTCTGTCACCCAGACTGGAGTGCAGTGGCTTTTTTTTTTGAGTTGGAATCTCACTCTGTCACCCAGACTGGAGTGCAGTGGCCTCTCCTGGCCATTGCAGCCTCGATCTGCTGGGCTCCGGCGATCCTTCTGCCTCAGTCTTCCAAGTAGCTGGAACTACAGGCGCGCGCTACCACGCCCGGCTAATTTTTTGATTTATTGTAGAGATGAGGTCTTGCCAAGTTGCCCAGGCAGGTCTCAAACCCGCGGGCTCAGGCAATCCACTCACTTCAGCCTCCCAAAGCGCGGGATTACAGGCTGAGCCACCGAGCCCGGCTTAAAAATATTTTAAATTCTATTGAATAAATTATTATTGCTGGGCTGGGCATGCTTCTTAATCTCTGGGAACCTGCATTTTTCCATCAATAAATGGGCACAGTAACAATGACTACTTCATGAGGCTTTTGTGAAGATGAAATGCATTATTAAATTTATATAAAGTATTCAGGACATTTTTTCTGTGATGATAACATTATAGTGTTCTCTTACCAGACTACCCAGCAGGCTTTGCATGGGTAGAAGGATTTGCTTCTCCTTGAGGCCCTTTCATGGCCTCCCCCATCAGCAAACACCAGCTACATTGACTGTCTATCAGTTTCTTGAACTTTTCAGTTGTCTCTTTTTTCTGGGCTCTTTTGCTATTTCCTTGGCCTAAAACACATTTTTATTGCTCTATTCTTAGCTATTTTTAACATCCTTTAAGTCACCTACTGAAGACACTATCTTCTAGATATACCTTTCTCTGAGCACCCTACGAAAAAATAGGCTCCTTTTTCGTGTGTCACAGTTCCCTGATTATTTTTACCATTGTGCTATAAAAGCTATCAGTAATTATTTAAATATTTATTGGCCACCTCTCTCATTGCACCAAGAGCATCAGAAGTTAGAATATATGCCTTTCTCACTGTTGTCTCCCTAACCAAGGGCACGTATTTCATGCTCAAGAAATATTTGTTGAATGAGTAAATTAGTGAATTAAAATCATTTTGGTGACTACATAACACTTTGTTGGATATAATGTTTTATAGATTTCAACTACTTTTTACATTTATTCTTTTTATGTTGGTTCTAATTTTCATCTGTTGCAAACATGCAGCATTTTGGATGACTCCATATTGAGACTCATATAGATTAGTGCACTGAATTGGGTAACTCACCACACTCACTTTAGTGATTCTTGCAGAGGTGGAAGAAAGGGGAAAAGTCTAAGATCATGCAACCTGGAATATAGGAGCTATTGATCCACTAAACTTGAGGACACGCTGGTCTGAGACCCACAACCCATGGTGTCTCATAGAATTTTCAGGTAAACAAGTAAAGCCTATTACAGATTCTGAGAAATAAGTGAGCTAGCCTAGAAGAGACTGTACTTATTGCTAAGTTTGTGGTATTTCGAGCACGTCTCTAGTTTGATCACATTTGTCCTCAGCAGCCAATGAAGCCTAAAGTATACAGGATCCCGATAAAGTTCTATGATGAACATCATCCAACATAATCTTTGCTCGCAATATGTGTATTAAGAATGATTAATTGGTATAAACGTAGCTCAAATTGGTTTAAGCAAGAAAAAATGATTAACTCACAAAATTTTAAAATCCCGGGACATGATGTAATCAAATGTGACTGCATCCAAGTACTCAAGTGGTGTTATCAAGAACTTCTTTCATACCGAGATTTATTTTATTCGTTATATGTCAAGCATTGTTTTGGGCAACGGGTGATACAGCAATGAGCAAGCTCCTACCCTCATGGAACTGACATTCCCACTGAAAGTGGGAAGGGGATTCCATTCTAAGGCTACATTTTCAGATTTACTCTTCTTTATGTTGTCTTAACTCTTAAGTGTTGTCTTAACTCTTAAGCATTGTCTTCACCACAAGATTTGGAGCCATCCAAAATACTTCAAGAAATTCTAAGCTTGCATCGTTTCTTGCAAATGACAGCCTGTTTTGTTCTTACACAATTCTGAGCACATGTCTAGGATAAGACTTGACACATTCTCATTCCTGGACCAATCATGGTGGCCAAAAGGTTGAAGCCTCAGGGTCCTCTCCTTTAGCCAGGGTGGGATCAGCCCTACTTGAATAAATGAACTGAAATGGGGAGAGAGTGTCTTCCACAAAAGGAATTTTGAGGTGAGTACCAGCGGGAAAGTACCATTTGCTGGGCAGACAAAAACTGGCAAACAACCACATCACTGATGATATTTCCTTCAGATACATTCTTTGAAGTGAAATTGTGAAGTCCAAGGCTAAATACATTTTTAAGGCTTTTGAATTACATTGCTAATTGTAGCCAATAGTGGTGTCAGTTATTTGTATACCCATGACTGTCATTCTATTTTTTTGGTAAATCAAAAGCCTCTCAATTACTAGAAACTGGAGTTTAAAAATAAGTCCTTAGATACTATTTGAGTTTCTAATAACTAAAAATGTATAATATTTGCATTAGTTTGATACTATCCTTTATCAAGTTTCAGTCATATCTAAAAACTCTTTGTTTTATTGTTTGATAAAAAGAAAACTAATTATATACCATATGGGAGAAGACTTAATACTTCAGTTTACTTGACCTAAAAATGACTCAAATAATACTCTCTGGATTGTCCATCATTTTTACAAATAAGAAGAATCAAGAAAGAAATGCATTCACAAAAGTAAAAGTAATGTCAAATAGAGAGGAACTGAAAGTAGAAAATGTCAAAAAATAATCCAAATGAATTGCTTCAATGGCAAACTTGTGGAAAAATAAAATAAAATAAAACACTCATTATTACATTAGCAAGCCTGCTAGATCTGTTTGAATTTCCAGAACACTTTTCCACCTGTGTTTTGAAAGTCCTGGTAAATGAAGATGGTGGGTAGCTCGATGGCATCTCTGAAATCAGGTCTTTTTTCACTGTGTCCTCCTTGAACTTGTGCAAAAATGAAACCACATGTGCACGCGTGCACGCGCGCACACACACACACACACACACACACACACACACCCCTCTGCATAGGTTTTAAGACTCCTCACTGTCTTTATGACAGCTCAAAAATCCCGATACTCAGGTGAAGTCTCATCATCTATCAATGCTTACCTGTTTTCTAATGAATGAAATACACACAAAGCCAGCTTCTCAAGTGTGGCTTGTATCATTCTCATTTACCGTTTGTGTTATTTTCTTTACCCTTCACATTAAAATATTTGCATATCTACAGAATTTTCAGAAAGGCATGACCCTATTTCCAGGGGAATTACACTAGAGGATCAGGGAAGGTACAAGGGATTCAGGTCTATTTGTCTATGATCATTTCACATGAGCCAAAATTAGGTGAGGTCGTATAGAATAGGTGCTTCCTTTATTTTTTTTTTTTTTCAGTTGGAGTCTCACTCTGTCGCCCATACTGGAGTGCAGTGGCCGCTCCCGGTCACCGCAGCCTCGACCTGCTGGGCTCCGGTGATCCTTCAACCTCAGCCTTCCAAGTAGCTGGAACTACAGGCACGCACTACCACGCCCAGCTAATTTTTTTGATTTATTGTAGAGATGAGGTCTCGCCAAGTTGCCCAGGCGGGTCTCGAACCCGCGGGCTCATGCAATCCACTCACCTCAGCCTCCCAAGGCACGGAATTACAGGCTGAGCCATTTTAAGGCAATTTAATTACCTGAAGTTTTGACTGGTGGCCACAATTGAAAAGTCACTGGCTGACATTTTACTATGCATCCATTTATTGGTAGGGTTTCTTTTTTTTTTTTTTTTCTTTTTTAGTTTTTCATTTTAAAGATGTGGAGTACAATTCAGGGTTGGGTATACAAATGTTCATCATGTAGGTACCCTTGTTGATGAGGTGTGCCCTCCCCCCACCCCAGCAGTTTCACACTACTGCCAATTCCTTCCTTATTGCATTATAATTGTTCAAGGTCTGCTTATGAGTGAGAGCATGCTGTACTCAGTTCTTTGTTTCTGTGATAGATCACTCAGTATTATAGACTCTAAGTCTATCCTGTTGCAAAGTTCATAATTTTGTCCTTCTTTATGACTGTGTAATATCCCATCATATATATGTACCACATTTTTTTATCCAGTCCTCTTTCGATGGGCAGCATGGTTGGTTCCATGTTTTTGTTATTGTGGATAATGCTGCAGTAAACATGTGTGCAGGTATCTTTTTCATAGAGTGACTTGAGTCCTTCCGGGTATATTCCCAGCAGGGGGATTGCAAGATCGTACAGAAGGTCAATTCTTAGATCTTTTAGGAATCACCACACTGTTTTCCACAGAGGCTGTACTAGTTTACACTCCCACCAACAGTGTAGAAATGTTCTCTTTTCCCCACATCCTCTCCAGCATCTGTTGTTTCTTGAGTTATTGATGATGGCCATCCTGACTGGAGTTAGGTGGTATCTCAGTGTGTTTTAATTTGCATTTCTTTGAGACTAATGAGGCTGAGCATTTTTTCATGTATCTGTTGGCTGCTCATACGTTGGCTGGTTTTCTTATCAGACTTTCAAAAATCACATATAAGCAGGTGCCCCATTTAGCTACTGCCTGCATCAGAGAGGCTGCCCAGCATGAAAACTCCATGCCATCCCAATTTGAGGCCCGATGTCTATGACCCTAGGAACTAAAGAATTTGGAAATAATCATATGCCAATTAGATTATTCAAGTAATTCCTGTTCTCTATTCTTTCTTTCAAAAGTGGCTTTACAATATTCAAGAGGTCAGATATGAAACCTTGCCTCATTTTGAATATTCTTTCCACACTGGATATCTTCTTTGTACTTCAGTTTTCTGTTAAAATGTGAGAATGTTAATAATACCTATTTTATATGCTTATCATGAGATTTAAATGTTGATATATGTAATACACTTAGAATCGAATCTAGCACATGGCAATGTTATATAAAAGTTAACTATAATTATCATTTTAGCATTGAGCCCTATGGATATATACTAATGCTAAATTAACATTACTTAATTAATGACCTTTCTTTTAAAAAAAATATTAACTACATATGGAATAAGCTTTGTATGAGTAAATTTAAAATACTTTTGACCAGAATCCTGAGTGAGAAATAAATCTTATGTGAATACACTCATGAAATTCAAGTAATATTTCACAAATCTGAATCTATCTTAGTACTCGCAATGGGCTCTAAGCTATTCTATTCTATTATATTCTATCCCATTCCATTCCATTTCATCCCATCCCATTTCACTGCATTTAATTTTTTAATATGTTGGTTCCAGCATTTCTTTCATGATACAAATGCACTGTGGCTTGCAGCTCATTAAAACACTGCTTAGAAGGAGGATTCCAACCCAGAGGTTGCACAACTCATTGCAAATATAAACTTAAAAGCGGACTCTCCTAATGGAAATGGGTCAAAGAAAAGCCCTGGCCACATATCCAGAACACCTATCTGCTGAAGGAGCACAGTTCTTTCCAGGCAGATTCACATGGGATTCGGACAGGTCAGAGAGCAGAAGAGCCAGGTTCACACCTACTGCACTCTTTATTCGTAATCATGGCAGCCAGCGATTACAAGGGGAACAGGTCTCTGCACCGAGGCTTGTCTCTGTATGCTTTTAAATGGACCTACCCAATAGTGGTACACAGCCAGATTATGAGCACATGGTTATACTTAACAAGTTACATTAGTTTGTTTAGTCATAGGTTCCAGTGGGCCAAGGCCTAAGGGAGAGCTATCTTGTTTTGACCAGGCTAGAAAGCCTGACTGACTCCATTTACCACACAACCTATTACCAAAAAAAGACTATTTTTCTCATCCTTTTCCTGCCTCATGGATTGCACAATAAAGTCTGCTCTAGAAACACCCCACATAGGAAGCTAGCCTTCTACATCATTCAAACTGTGTCCCATCTCAATAATGCAAAAGCAAGTTCCAGAATTAGAACAACACAAAGAAACAACAGAAAGATACTGCACACAACATTTACCAAAATTTACTTTGAGAAGAATGTGTAGTGTCAGCAGATGTTCTGAGCCAACTTTAATGTGATCAATATGACTTCATTAGCTGATGAGCGAATGTCCCCCTTGTTCTTCACCACCCTCTGGTATGATCATCCAAAAGAAGAAAATAAGGAAAAGAAACCCTATTCGAGCTGTAACATTCAGGAATTCCTATGAAGCCGGCAGTATAGAGAGCAAAGCTGCCCTCCCCAGTTGGAGTAAGGAGCTGGTTCAGAGGACATTAGCAACGTTTCTGGGGAGCAATTGCACTGACAAGCCCATTCCTGCTAGAGGTTACCATTGTGAATCAACTATTCCAATGGATTTGTGGGAAGCAGTTGCTACCAGGCAAACTCATCCTTGAAAAAGAAGAGAATAAAAGACACCCATGAAAGACAGAGATGGAGACAGAGTGTGAGTTACAAGGCCTTTGCATTCACTTTGTTCTTCTTCAGACTTTTCTATAACTCTGTCCCAGGTGGCTGGGCAAATATTTGAGCCTTGAAATGAAATCTTGGAGTATGCAGTAACTCACTCCAACTAAATCAATCATGAATTGTGTAATAAACTTTAGCCTTTGGCATTTCATGAGTTCAAGACTTTGTACTAGCTGTTTTTATAGTTTTTCTAAGTTATTTGGGTTTTCCTTATATTTTGTGTAAACTTTTTGAAAAAGGAGTATGACGTAAACCCCTGAGTCAAGAAATAGAATAAAAATTGTATGCTTTTTGTGACATGCAAATTATAATCTTATTTTGTTTCGCAGTTTTACTCATAAGTGGATCTTGAACAATTATCATAAGATAAGAAAAGGATTGGCGATAATGGGAATCTGCCAGTGGAGGGGGGCACACTTCATCAACAACGGTACTTGCAAAATGAACATTTGTATACCTAACCCTGAATTGTATCCCACATCTTTAAAATAAAAAAAAAAACAAATTAAAGAAGATTTTAAATGCATAAATAGAGTATCAAATTAAGATCGTTATAATAAAATTTAAATTGAGTATATCCATACAAATTGATTTTAAACTTTTATTTCTGTGCTTTTGATACCTAAAGGCAATTATCAGTGAACACTCCTAGATTCCAAATCTTGATTTCTAAGTATAAATCCTCACTAACAGAAAGTAGAGTCTATTAGAGAAATGAGTATTTCTACAGGCAAGGTAGGAAAAGTACAAGAAAATTATGGTATTTATTGTCTTAACAAAAGCAAAAATGTGTTCCAAGTCTAATCTGAAGCGCATCAAAAGACACAAGGGAAGATAGGGAATATGAAGAGATAAGGAGAGGTTGGTTGGTCAACAGAGATTGTGTTACAGCTAGATAGGAGGAATACTTTCTGGTGTTCTTTTGCACAGTAGAATACAGTTAACAATAATGTATTCCATTTTTCAAAACAGACAAAAGAGAGAATTATTACTCTCACCACAAAAAGAAAGATAGACATTTAAGATGACGGATCTGCTAATTACCCCCCCAAAAAATCAACACACTTTGTTTACATGTACTGAAACATCCCCCTTGTCATCATAAATATACATGATTATTATGTATCAATTTAAAATAAAATAAAAATTTAAAAAATACCTAGAAGCTAACTTAAAGTTGCTCCCTAGCCACATTTAAAACGATTTAAGCGTTAACAAAGAACATTACTAAAATTGATGGTTATATACTAAATACGTAAATATATGTTAGTCCACATTGACTCTCATAAAAAAAAAATGACCCTTATACAAATTCCTAACAAATAAAATATAAAATAATCAAAAAGGAAGAAAAATAATTAAGAAGTCAAGCTTATATCTTGCTTTTTAAAAAAGAATTGTGGTTCATGATGGTTAATGAGAGAAAATTCCTTTGCAAAGAACACATAAACAAAAACTAAGATACATTGGGAAAATCCTGTGTTTTGTCCTTCAAAGTAATAATTATTCAGACACATATAATGAATGAGTTAGGCATTATCCTAAATGTAACTCGCTAGTAGCAAAGAGGAAAATATACCTTTACAATGAAAAAAAATCTCACTGTCTCCAACAAATCAAGTGATCGATCTTAGCATAATTAGTAGTAGCACATCCTGACATTATGCGACTTCTCGTGAAGTGCAATGAGCTACCTAGTAAACTATGGTGCATTTTTGCTAAAAAACGTGTTGCATTATTGTCGACAGTTTACAAAGAGCAGCGACTAGAGGAACACCTTGAATAACACCACAGAGAAACAGATAAATGCATTCAAAATTACTATATAGTCTATAGAAGAGCTACCTGTTTTTTAAAATCAATATTTCTACTTTTTTTTTTTAAGTGAGAAAGCAGGATTTATTGAGAGGACAGAAAAGCTCCCACAGTGGGAGAGGACCCGACAGGGTTGCCCTAAATCAATATTTCAGAAATGTTTATCATGCATTAAAATAATCTAAAAATACATAAGAACCAAATGTAACCTGTGACTCTTGAGTGAATGATGGCTTTAAAATTAACTGCGAGGGTTGTTTTTAGAATGATTAGCAAAATTTCAATGTAGACTATGTATTTTATTTGATATTTAAAAATTACTGTTAAATTTCTTCATGGTGATAATGATATAATAATGATGATGAGAAACATGATGGTGAAACTTTAGTATTGAAGTGTCATGGCCTCGGCAACTTACTTGCAAATGGCTCAATAAAACAAGTAAAAAGGTGAAAGATGACGTATAACTAAATACATTAAGTCAGTAGACATATAGATAGATATAGATAGATGAGAGGTAAGATAAACAGTCAGACAGAGAGATAGATAGAGCAAATATAAAAAATGTTCACTAATGAATCTGGGTAATCATCTTATCTGTTCTGTATTTTTAAAATTTTTCATAAGAAAAAATGCAGAATATAAGCACTATGAACTTCAAGAGTTAATTCCTCATATTTAATTTAGACAAAACAAAAAATAAAAAATATGTAAAATTTTTTCCAGTTACCAATAAAGTATGTGACTTGATCTATAAATAGTTATCTGAAATGAAAATGTAATGAGATACAACAGATATGGTCTTATTCACTATTGTAATTCAGTTTGTGCCTGACACATAGAAAGCCCTCTGTAAAGTCTGGCCATATCTTACGTAAGTTTGCTTTTTTTGTTTGTTTTTTACAAGTTATATTTTTCTCAAAGCTATTAAATGAAGACTTTAGATCAGACTTTAATATTTAAGAAAAAAATGACTTTTCAGTATTTTGAAAGGGAAAATATGCTTGAACACGAGTGACGAATACATTTATGTTGGGATAATAGCTGACTCAGAGGCAGGAACTGACCCAGTATAACTCCTATAATTCACAGTATTTTATATCTTAGAAGATCTCCAAATGTGATTTTAGTAGTTGCTGTTAATCAGATTTTCAAGAAAAGACTCGCAACTAGTTTAATAAAATAAATGCTTTACATTTTTGCTTTTCTCAAACCATAATGTGTATTCGAGAAAATGTTAAGTCTATTTGGCTGGTACTCTAGCAGAGTAGATGCAATTTATAAATTGATCTACTTTGTCATGCCAGAGTTTCTTGGAGAAGATCAGCTTTTGTGCTGATCTTTGTGGTTTTTAGTAATTTTACTTTATTATGCTACGAGACCTTGGCCTCTCTTAAAACACATTTTAATATTTTCTTAATTGAGACTCTGAACCATAATTCAAAAAATGTGTCTATGATTTTTTTAATTAAACGCATTTATAAGTTTGCTAAGTCTTTTGGCATTCAGAATTTTTTTTTTCTTAAGTGATTTTTTTTTTCCCTTCTCAGTCTCTAATTACGTATAAAACCAAACAACTTATTTTTTCCCCTTAACCCTTAGTAGCTTTAAATATTCAGTTTCAGGATCTGCTGGTTTTATTGTTCCTGAGATTTCCTTTGCAGTATTGTTTCTACTATGCTGTGACAACACAAGAAAAATATCTGGTTTGTGTTCACTAAGAATACAATAAATACTCATCCTAATGGCAACACTAATTGCCTGCCATCACTGCTTCTTCAAAGCAATCCTTTTCCTTCTCCATCCCACTCTCCCCCCAACACACACAAATGCACTAAATATTTTATTGGAGTTTACGTCTCTCTTTTTTTTTTTTTTGGAGTAGCTTTAATTACTATACTTCCATTGTCTCGTAAGACATTTCATTACCCACTGTTAGGCATAGCGAATCACATGGAAAAAAGACTTTTTTCCCCTCTCGTAAATACAGAAGTCTAGATTTCCAGAGCTTAGGACAGAGGGAATGGAGCTGGAACCAGAAAGGCTTCTGAGCAGCATAGATCAAAGAAGATATATCACCTTCCTTGCGCAAATAAGCAGATGAATGACCAATGTCAAGCCCTGCCCTTGTAGACAGTACCTGACATCATCAACACACTGTAAAATAATTGCTTTCTATTAAAAGGGAGGTAGCTGAAAGGAAATAAAAATATTTTTATTTCTGTTTTGAAGACATCTTTCCAAAAGTATAAACAAATCAAACTCCTCCTCTGCTATGACTCTTCAACACAACTTAGTAGACAAATCTTGAATCTCATCAAGAAGGAGTTTCACATTCAGACTTTGCATCTGCCCACGCCGTTTGGTGTCCTAGGGTTCAACAACAACCTTGGAGGAAATTTCCATCAAGATCTGACGGTATAAATAAGCCATCACCTGGAGGTGTATTAAACCTCCATATATCAACTCTTAATTCACTCTCTCCAAAATATAAATCAGATTTTCATTAATGTTTGAATCTGTATCTTTCTATGTTTTCATTTATAAACACTTGGCAGCTAGGTGGATGTCCTTCCAATCATATTACTTATAAGATCCGGATATTTTTATCCGGTCATTAAGGTAGTGACTCATTTTAAGCTTTGTCACTTCTTTGCTCTTTTTAATTCACTTGAGTAATATTTATTGAACCTTTTCAATAACAACTTTTCACCCTAGTTCTTTTCTTTCCTTTTAAACAGCTTTCTCATTTTAATGAGATGTCGTAAACAACTGTAGTCTTGGCTCCTTGAACATTGCTTTTACTCTTCACGTTTGCATGACCTTGAGAAACTGAGCTCTCTACTCTGAGCCTTAGTTTTCTATAAAATAGAGCAGGTGGTGGAAATTCCTACTTCCAACTGTAAACATGAAAAAAAGAAATACAAAAGGAGTCAATCATTAAAATCTCATTTTTAAAAACTTTGTACAGATCTTTTCACATGATCACATTGCCTTTAAGCATTAACTCTTAAGTTTGTATCTCTGATCATGATCCTAAGCTTTAAGTTTTTATTTTGTTTGTACTAATTATACTCATTATCTTTTGGGGAAACCTGCTACTGTTCAGTTTATCGAACTCAGTTGATGCCAGTGTGATCATTCTAATTATCCAGAGAAGAGAGCTGTAAGTCAGGTTTATCTCTCCATGCTTCTTTCCAGTACTCCATCATCTGGTACAGTATAGGTTTGTTTTATATATACTAGAATACTCTTGACTGGGTTTGGGGGTTCAGTCTGTAATCCAAGCACTTTGGGAGGCTGAGGCGAGAGGATTACCTAAGTTCAGCTGTTTGAGACCAGTCTGGGCAACTTGGTGAAACCTCGTCTCTACAATAAATCAAAAATTAGCCAGGTGTGGTGGCGCGTGCCTGTAGTTCCAGCTCCTTGGAAGGCTGAGGCAGAAGGATAGCCGCAGCCCAGCAGGTCGAGGCTGCAGTGGCCGGGAGCGTGCCACCGCACTCCAGTCTGGGCGACAGAGTGAGACTCCGACTCAAAAAAGCAAAAAAGAAATCTCTTTCTCTCTTTTTATTATAGATCCAATTACCTTATTTGCAAAGGCATATCAGTAGTCCTTAGACAAAGTAAAATAACATTTTAAAAGATCATGTGTATTTATACTGAGTAAAAGGGATTTCATTGGTTTGTTTGTTTTAGATAAGACTGCTTAGATATTTAAACTTCTTTCGAGAATTGAGTCTCTCTCGACTCTTATTTTAATTTGAATCTTGGTGACATGTAGAACGTTGAGGTTGACTGAAGATACAGCCATCTCTCATTATTGGTAGGGGATTAGTCCCAGAACGTAAACCCCCACAGATATCAAAATCAATGCTTGCACTCCTTCTGTGCTTTGTATATCATGGCCTAGTATTTGCCTATAACTTATGCACATTCACTCATGTACTTTAAATTACTTATAATACCTAATACAATGTAAATTTATATAAATAGTTGTTATACTGTATTTTAATTTGTAGAATTTTGTTGTATTGTTAGTTTTTATAAATTTTTTTTAAAAAATATGTTTTCTCTGCAGTTGATTGAATCCACAAATGCAGAAGCCATAAATATGGAAGGCCACATATTTTTTGTCTTGGTTTTGTTAAATGAGAATAGTGACAATGTTTTAACACCCTAGAGATAATAACCTTGTCTATATTTCATCAAGCTATTTTTTCTACTAGGAAATTAAATAGTAAAAAAAGTAAAGTTTTCTAATTGGAAAATGGTAAGCTTGTACAAATCACTCTATGAGACTACATTGAAGTCAATTCACTTAAATTTTGTCTCATGTATTAGCGGGAAAGAGAGTAATTAACTCTAAGAGATTTTTCAAAATGTATGCTTTTAAACAATTTTTATGATGATCCTGCATGTTTTTCTCTAAGTTGGTTATTTTATGAAAAAATAGTCATTTTGAAGTAGCCAAAAGTTTTATGTTGTGTTATTAGCTTCTTTTTCTTATTAACACAAAAAGTCATCATTGAACAAAATTCATATTTCTCCAGCTTAATCATATCTATAACATATGGAAATTACCATGTAGATGTGCCAATTTTCTTCTACTGTTAGGTCTTGTGAATACAGATAATCATTTTCATTTCTTTAGAAAATTACCCTTCATACTATGTAATATGATTAAAAATATGATATTGATGAATACAGCTTCTATCAAAATATACCTTTGAAAGACATACCAGCAGCCAACAGATACATGAACAAATGCTCAGCCTCACTAGTCATCATAGAAATGCAAATTAAAACCACACTGAGATACCACCTAACTCTAATCAGGATGACCATCATCAATAACTCAAAAAACAACAGGCACTGGAGAGGATGCAGCAAAAGGGAACACTTCTATACTGCTGGTGGGAGTGTATACCATACTGCTGTGGAAAACAGTGTGGCGATTCCTAGAAAATCTAAAAACTGACCTTCCATGCAACCCCGCAATCCCCCTACTGGGAATATACCCAGAAAAACTCAAATCACTCTATGAAAAAGATACCTGCATACATATGTTTATCACAACATTATTCACAATAGAAAGAATGGAACCAACCATGTTGCCCATCAAAAGAGGACTGGAGGAAAAAAATGTGGTACATATACATGATGGAATATTATACAGCCATAAAGAAGGAAAAACATTATGAACGTCACAGCAACCTGGATGGACTTAGAGTCTACGATACTAAGTGATCTTTCACAGAAACAAAGACCTGAGTATCACATGTTCTCACTCATAAGTAGACTTTGAACAATTACCATAATACTATAAGAAAAGGATTGGCAGTAGTGGGAAACTGCCGGGGAGGGGGTGGATGGGATTGGCAGTAGCGGGATTCTGCTGGGCGGAGCACACCTCATTAACAAGGATACTGCAAAACGAACATTTGTATACCTAACGCTGAATTGTACCCCACATCTTTAAAATTAAAAAAAAATTATAAATAAATAAAAATAAATAAATACTCACTATTAAAAAATGTACTTTTGGGTCAATGTGACCATGGCCATATAGCTATGAAATTCTTAACTTTATTTTATTGTCTCTAATCAGCTTTTGAAATTTTTTATCTCTAATATTTTTTAAATGTTTTCTATTTTTTGAAAATTAATTCAACACAAAACAACAAAAGAAACATTAAGTCTCAAGCATTGTAATATAGAACTAATTAAATTCCCTTAATGAATTCTCCAAGTTTTTCTATAATACAGAAGACAAAAATCCTAAGATTTGGTCAAATTTTTTCTTTTTATTTTTTGAGTTGAAGTCTCACTTCGTCACCCAGACTGGAGTGCAGTGGCCGTTCCCAGCCACCGCAGCCTCCACCTGCTGGGCTCTG
This sequence comes from Tarsius wallacei, assembly GCA_963574415.1. Classification (NCBI taxonomy): domain Eukaryota; kingdom Metazoa; phylum Chordata; class Mammalia; order Primates; family Tarsiidae; genus Tarsius; species Tarsius wallacei. Next base: position 11,838 of record CAUYQG010061959.1, on the reverse strand, counting down.
GCGATCCTTCCGCCTCAGCCTTCCAAGTAGCTGGAACTACAGGCGCGTGCTACCATGCTTGGCTAATTTTTTGATTTATTGTAGAGATGAGGTCTCGCCAAGTTGCCCAGGCGGGTCTTGTACCCACGGGTTCAGGCCATCCACTCACCTCAGCCTCCCAAGGCAGGGGATTACAGGCTGAGCCACTGAACCCGGTGGTCAAATTTTTTCTAGAGTCTATATTTCTTAGCAGTACACACAAAAGATTTTCGACTATTCTATCACTGTGTTTTAGTTAAAGTCTCAATATTTATTCCTACTGTTTCGAGAACACACATTAAAGTATCTGTAATGATTTGGCTTTTCCAAATCATTAAAATGTATTCTTTAGGTTTAAGACAATAATGACAGTTTTAAAGCACTAAAATATTCAAAATTTATGTTCAAAACAATATGAGATATATAAGTAAAAAAATACAATAAATACTTGTAAATTTATAGGATACTCCATTCAAATCACATTCAATGTATTGTTTTCATAGAACCCAGATCATTTAGAATCTTCTTCTAGATTTAGTCTATTTGCAGGATTGTTTCTGTTTTTATCTTCAAAATAATATATCTTAGACTTTGGAAAGAAAATAAAGAGGTTAGAGGAAAGAAATAACAGAGAGGGGGAAAAAAGGTAACAGGGAAGAACGGGAGTGTTAATAGAGTAGAAGAGAAGAATAATTAAAAATAATAAAGTGACTTTGTCTATATAAATTATTCATTCAGTTCAAATAGTCAAATCAATATCTTAATTTGGAATCAATCATAAATATATACCCCCCTACACCCACACTCGCACACAACCCTATATATATTCAAAACTTACCTAACATGTATTCTTTACTGACTTGAATGTCAATGTCTTGATTTTATAAATTATAGCTAGTTAAAATTGAATAAATTTTGTGTTAACTATTTGAATTTTATAATTCACATATTAAAAAACAGATAATATTTATAGACTGTTAACGTCACTGATTTTCTTTTTGTATCAAATTTAGTGGCTGCCAAGTGGAATTAGTGATAGAAGACCAAACTGAAAGTTTTATTGTATTTGTAGTAATATAAAAAATTGGCCATTAATTAATAGAATAATGTCAAACAGTGTCAATTTCTAATATTTGAAACTTTTATAAAATTTTTAGAGAAGGTACTTTGTGAATTCTTCGTAAAATATTTTATGACATGATGATATCTTGGAAAAGAGCCATTGACCCAGCAATAGCAGACATGATATGCTTACCTTGGCTTACATGGTTGATCCTTACTGGATGAAGTATCATGGTCATTCTTTAATATTTAATATTTTAATATTTAAAGGAAGCATCTCCCTTTGCTGTATTTGTCTTATACAAGATGCTGTGGTCTGAATGTTTGTGTTCCTCCATTCAAATTTTGAAACCCAACTCCCGAGGAGACAGCATCAACAAATTGAGCCTTGAAGAGGTGATTAGGTCATAAGGGCTCCACCTTCATAAACAGGATTAGAGCTTTTGTAAAAGAGGCTTGAGGGAGGGTGTTCTCTCCTTCTGCCATGTGAGGACACATACAAGGTGCCATCTATGAGGAATGAGGTTTCATCAGACACCAAATCTGCTAGTGCTTTGATCTGGGAATTCCCAGTCTCCAGAACTGTGAGCAGTACATTTATATTATTTATAAATTACCCAGTCTAAGATATTTTGCTAAAGCATCTCAAATGGAAAGGAAAAAAGGCAATCTGGGTGATTTCATACTTGAGTTATTATTTTAAAACTTACTTTATTCTTCTTTGCGACCTTTCTTCTTACCCAGTTACAAACTAAATTAAGAAAGCAGTGCATTTAAATAAAAATCATGCAGAATATGTTACTTTCTTTTTATATCTTATTTTTAGTTTAGTATTTTTGCCTGAAGAAATTACATAAATTCAGAAAAGGTTTCCAATTTTAACATTATTTACAGTAGAAACTCAAGAACTTTTAGATCATATTGAATTTTCTTCTAAGAAAATATATTTGTTTTGTCTTTCTGGAATTTAGAAAGACATTTTTAAAGTTTCAGTCTCTTTGTCTTCTTTAGGTTTTCTTCTTCTTCTTCTTCTTCTTTTCAGAACCTGCTCCCCTGAAATACTCTGAAACTTGAAAGTACTATCTGAGTCTTAACATCCATGACTGATATTTCTGAACACTCCACTAGAGACAAAGTGAGTCCTAGATTTACTTATGGAAGACAACAACAACAAAACTTAAACTATTAATTCTAGAGAAACCAGATTATTTTTGTTTTAGTATAAGTATTGAAAACTTGGCAAATCTTCAAATAATTCCAAAGGTTTGCTTTGCCAATTTGCTTTGATATTTCAGCTGCAGTTGGCCATGTTTTTTACCTTGGCTTTCATGTGGACAATATATTAAACACCATCTCTTTACAGAACATTTTACAACTCATTTCTACTCAACATAAAAGAAACGATAAGTATATGATCTTAGTCCTTCATAATATAGTATGTCATAGGTTGTAGTCACAGTTAAGGATGTGAGACAATTACTGAATTTGTGATTAAGTTACTTAGATATGATTTAATGGGCTATTTCTGCAATAAGTAAGTTTGAAGTGGTATGAAATAAATTTTTTTCTGACTACCTCCTATATATAAGACACTGAAACCAAGTCATATTGTTTTATGTGAATTGGATGAGATAATCAATCAATGTATTTAGCACAGAAGGTAACTGGCAAATACTTTGTCTTTTTAGAATATGTGGAACATTGCACTAGACAAATTTCCAATTAGTTTAAGTATTAGCTCATGTTAGATAGCTTTTCTAAATATTGGAGGGGAAAGCATCTATATGTTTTTTCTCTCTTGTCATCTCTTAACCATTCGCTGGTTTTTCTATTTTCTTCTATCCATTCTCTGAATTTCCCAGAATCAGATATTAGTCTTTTCCATTCTTGGATATTGATTTCGATGGCAGCCTCTATCTAATTAAATCATAAATATGTAAAAATGTGATAGAATATTTTTATATCCTAAGACTGAGCCCTAATTTTGAAATAACACAAAAGTCTTGTTTGCTGTCAAAAATCAGTATCTCAAAAGCAGGATAGTAGCTTTCCTAATTTGAGCCCTTGTTCCATGTGACAGTTTAGAATGTTATACCTCTCAAAGTATGCATCTACATACTGACTAATCTGTGTTACCTGAAGCTGTTGTCGGGTACAAGACAGTAAAATTGTTAGGCTACCAAAGTAATTAGCCACTGTATTAGGTCTTACTAGGCAATGGTGCGTAGAAGATTAAAAAGCATTTGTGAACAGAATTGAGTCTACAGCTGCTTGCTAGCATCCTATAAAAAATTCACTCAGTATCTTGAAAGATTAGTATGGGGTATATGCCTCAGGGGTGAATGCATTTGAAAAATAATTCCCATTCACTGCTCTCCCAAAAATCAGGGAGGCTGATTTCTCACAAAGATATTTTGAAAGGCAGTACTCAAACTTCCCATTCCAATACTAATGATTAATGTATAAGAGTTGTGCAGTTTAATATCACTTTTTTTCCTCTCTGAAGCTTCTTGGAGCCTGATTTCCGTAACTGATTTAACATATAAATTGGCCCAAACTTGGCAAAATTCAAGCATATTTAAGAGGGCACAGATGGTGCAGCAGAAAGCAATATCCAGAGATTTGGGCGACTCAAGTGCTCTGTAACCCTTCACCAGCTGCTTTAGCTCAAGTGTGAATAAAGACCTTTTAAGAATCAACGAAAACGTCTCATGTTGTGCCTAAGTATTGCCCACCCAACCAAATTGACACCAAAAACAGAAACAACCATATGGTTATAAGTGTATTAGAGAAAAGTCAGTTGCAGCTTGATACTTTAAGATTAAGTATGTTAAAGTATGGCTGCTGATTGCTTGCACATTGCATACTTTCTAAAAATTGTATGTAAAAAAATATACTCAGCTCTGCCACACTTGGCTCTCGTTAGACTTTTGCTTTAAACGTGTTAAGAAAGTAAAGTAGAAAGCTATTGTCCTAGGCCAGAGGATAATGGAGAAGACATGCCACCGTTTTCTTTAAGAATTGAAACAAAATCACCCTCCAAATTTTTAAATTTATTTCAGCCCTGACATACTAGGAACTGAAGTGAACAATTAATTTTTCCAAAGGCTAGATGTGCTCTGCATGGCTTGCAAGAAATGATCGCCAACTGTACAAACTGATTGCACTTAACATGTGAACTTGAATACCTCTTCTCATGGAGCTAAAGACCTCCAGTAACGGCTTCTATTTTCAGCAAGTAAAATTAAATAAGTGGATCATTTTTCTCTAAGTATACATTAAAAACTCAAGTGGCGTTGTTCCATGAAGAACGTGTTTCTAGTCTAAAATGTAAAAATACCCAGCTTTAGTCAGAATATATTTTTGTAACTATTAATCACACGCAGTGAAAATGTAGAAAGAATTTGCTAAGTACAAAATACAAGAAGCATTGTTAAAACGCAGCAAAGACATTTAACCAATGTGACTCTAATATATAAAGAGAATTAGATATTTCTATCTCATATAATATTTTGCTAAATGGATAAATTTGCCTTAAGAATTAAGCGCTTCAAGTAATCTTCTTGCCATCATAATTGTATGTTATTTATCATGACTGTGTATTTATAATGATTTATCATTATTTTTAGGTAAAAATAATTTCTTCTAAATTATCCCCATTCTGAGTTAAATTATTCTGCATGTTATCTACAAGAGCACAATATGACACAATTTATATGTTTATTTGCTGTTCCAAAGGAAATTTTATTTTTTAGTTGAATGTTTTCTTTAAATATCATTGTGAGGCAGTAGTGTAAGCCTTATCTTTACAGAGAATAACATAAGATGAAACTTCAGAAAGTTGGAAGCAGGTAAAAGATGCCAGTGACAAATATATCATGTGCTTATTTGGGACCTTTAACTGAATCTCTTTTCAGGTATACAAAAAGATTACATGAGGAAATGTTTGGGATTAGAGTAGGTGAAAGAATTGGAGAGGCAAAAAGGTAGAGTTTAATCTTAAATTTGGATTGGAAAGTAGCCGGGTAAATCAAGGATTATATGGAGGACAAAGAACAGATAATAGACCTGAGGGTGAAATATAATGCCATTTAGTTTGTCATTTTATTCTTGAGATTAAAAAATTGAAAATAGAGTGGGTGAAAAGAAGGCTGTTGGTTATTACAAAAGAAAACATAAAACTATGCATTCACTTGTTAGATACAATCCTGTTCTCAGACCCAAAGCACATTGACTCAGGTAGAGGCTGAGTTCCGTAAGGAGAAACATTGAAATGCTCTCAATCTTTCCTGAAAAGAGATCCATGGTATATTGGGAAAAGTAGAATATCCAGACACTTTGAAATCTGTCATGTGCAGAATTTGAACTGTCAATGATACCAGATGTTGTCCATTGCTATTCTGGCCTCCTGGTTAGAGGGAACCCATGAGGATCAGGAAATACATGAAATTTAGGTACAAACATGTCACACTGGATCTGCTAATTATACAGATATAATCAATACACATTGTTTACATGTACTGAAACATCACACTGTACTCCATAAATATGTATGATTATTATGTGTCAATTTGAAAGAAAATAAAATTTTAAAAAATACCTAGAAGCTAACCTGAAGGTTCTCCCTGGCCACATTTAAAACAATTTAAGCATTAACAGAGGACATTACTAAAATTGATGGTTATACACTAAATATGTAAATATATGTCCATCCACACGGATCCTCATAAATAAATAAAACAAAAATGAATGACCCTTATGCAAATTCTTAACAAATAAAAGATGAAAATAATCAAAAAAGAAGAAAAATAATGAAGAAGTCAAGCTTATATCTTGCTTTTTAAAAAAAGTTGTGGTTCATTGTAGTTGATGAGAGAAAATTCCTTTGTAAAGAACACCCACTCATAAACAGAAACCAATGTTAGATGTTAGAAAAGGCCAAGGTGAAGCCCTCAAAGCTGCTTCTCGGGGCAACTCCCTTGGGTCCCCTCCCACTGTGGGAGCGTCTCTGTCCTCTCCATAGATCCTGCTTACTCACAAAAAAAAACAAACAAAAAAAACAAAATTGCTTCTCATCTCCCTCCACAAAATTAGTACCTTATAAGGAATACTTCTCTCCTGTGAGAAATTGTTGAAATTTCCAGTGTAATTTATGACACTAAAGGAAGCATAAGTTTGTGGGTCCCGTTATATCTCTTTTATTTTACATGTTTGTCGGCCCCCAGCAAAGATGGTCCAAAATAGAATGCAGTAATCAGTCAAGTGGTATTTCCTCTGGTTGCACCTCCTTTAGCAAATATGGTATCTTTACTGGAAGAGATCTGCACAGCCTCTGGCTCTTGACATGGACTGTTTTTAATTCTCATCAATTAAAATGTTCAAAGTCCACTTTATGTGAGAAAGACTGCAGTACACATTAGTGTTCTTGCGGCAGGGTTATGCTATCTTTCTTGACCCCTTGTCACAAGCGGTAATCTTTTTGTCCCACAGAACATCATGCTGATACATTATATTGATATCATTTTAATTTTGTAGAAATTCTCAATCTCCATTATGATACACATATGCAAGAGGGTGGAAAACAAACCCTTAAATGATTCAGAAACTTGTCATATTGGTAAAGTGCATTTAGAGATTTCAAGTGGCTATGTGGTTATCTCTGCCCATCATGAGCTACACAGTATATTACTACAAGTCATATAGTAGAAAGCTATTCTATCATGAACTATATATACTCAGGGTCAGTACCTAGCAATTTTGGAAGGCACAAGAACAGTATATGGTCATCCTCCCTTATCCACAGGAGACATCCAAGGCACCAGTGGCTTGGATTAAATCTCAGAAAGTACTCAACTTGATTTCTCTTGGTCAGAGCATATTCCTGTTCATGTCTTTCATCCGCAAATCTAATGCCTTTCCTATCTTAACTAAGTTGTGGCAACAACTTTTGCAGTTTGAAGTGTGACAGCAAAACTAGCACACATTTCTTTTTCCTTCTTTACAAGTTCATGAATAAAAGGTTTATTCATACCATAGATCTTAGCAAACTCAGGACACAATTGTCATTGTTTATTTTTAATTAAGTCAAACATGTTCATTTTCACTTAAAGGCAGTACTTTACAGCTTCTCTTTATAATAGCCAGCATCGTGACTCTTGTGCTTTGGGATTATTAATAAGTCCAGAAAATGTTACTTGATCACAAGCACTGCCACACCATGATTGTCAGTGTGATCACCAAGATGGCTACTACCTGGCTATTGGGCTGACAGTGAAGACAGCACGGATACCCTGGAGGAAGGAATGATTTAGGTTCTAGGCAAGGAGGAGAGGGGAAATGTGGGATTTCATCCCATTAGTCAGAACTGCATAAAATTTAAAATCCTAAATTGTTTACTTCTGAAAAAATGTATTTGATGCTTCTGGACTGAGATTGACCACAGGTAACTGAAACCCTGGAAAATCAAATTGCAGATAAGGACTAGTGTACAAATAAGTGACTTGGATGTCCATAGTAACTTCTTGTGTTGCACAGGTGACTTTGCCCTGGCAAAGCTGTGGTCAGGGGAGGAGTTTTTTGTTTCCAGCTGATGGAAGAAGAGTAGAATTTGGGTGCAGCTCACGGATGGATCACCTTAATATGCCTGTGTGAGCTGACGGTAGACACCATTGTTCCACAGTCCCACTTAGTGGAGAGCTTAATAAGTAATGTGGAAAGGAAGTTCTCTCAGTGGGCAGAGTTTTGAGAATTAGAGGGTTTTTTTTTTCCTTTGTATCATGGGTAAAATGCTCAAAGAAAAGTATGTAGAGAAACTATTGGGTGACGACCAAAGGCGATTTCTTCAAATGAAAAAATGGAAAGGTGTTTTCTTCAAATGAAAAAAACGAACTGGCACAAACATGATGAATTTTGTGTCTCATTAACAACACCCATTAGTGAGTGTTCACTGTAGTAAAGGCACTTCAAAGCTAAGTGGACAGGATGTAATATCCAATGATCCATCCAGTCTGTTTCCTGGCTTGTTAAATGGACACAATCCATTGCAGAAGGAACGAAGACTATTGATAGGCTCAAAAGTATTTGCTTTCTCTTGCCAAGACTGCCTTATCTACTGATACTACTGAAGAACTCATCTGTCAATAACAATATCTGGTATCTTCTAGATAATCAGGAAATTACTTATTGAAATGTAATATGATGATAGCCCATCCGTCTTGGAGAAGGTTAAAATTTGTACTCACCAGAATTGACAGCAAACCTAGATTTGCCTTTTCTGCCTAGGGTGTGTTTGCCAACAGCAGTCTGAGGGCTTCCAAAACATTGCATTTACTGACCTGAAAGATAGCATAAGATTGCCCCAGATCAAGATAGCAATGTAATGTAAAAGGAGCTGCCACAATGGGCACTTGACGGAATTCATTATTACCTCTGTGTCATGATCAGATGGGTTATTGAAGGCTCAGCCAATTTGCCATCTCAAGAAAAGCACCCTGAGAGATTGAGGATCTGTCTCAGAAGTATCTATAAGCACTAAGGCAAATGCAGATTTATAATATTTTAACTTAAATGGATATGTTTGGGGAGAGGGAGGGAAGTAGTTTTAACCTTCCCCTCGCTGACACCAACTCTCTTCTTAAATATATGCGTCCCATCCTTAACGTTCCTGGTCCTTGGGTTAGACGTCCCATTTCCCAGGCAGAAATTTCTCCCCAAAGAATGCAGTAAAGAGTATACTAAACCTAAAGCAATGAGTAGTGTGAGCTGGCACATAAGTAAGAAACGTAGCTATAAGTATGTCCTGAGCCTGTGTTCACTGGGAAATCTATTGGTGATTTTAAGCTCAGTGACACTCTTGAATGAGTACTTGATGGAACCATGGCTTGACAAAGATAAGAAAAACAAAATCTCAGACATTCTGGGAGAAAAATCTAGATCATTCAATCAGGCAAGCACAGCAGACTAGCTGAAGAACTTATCAAGGGTGAGTTAAATCTAAAAGGGATTGTGAAGGAGGGAGATGATGAAAATAAATTGTGGGCTGAGGACCAGTTGCCGTGATATACTGAACATTCAATCACAGAGTCGACTTAAAATGGCACACGATGTATCTCACCAGTAAGGGCTTCCCAGTTACAGGTATTTCTTGTGCAGCCTTAGCTGATTTTTGCTGCATCTGATATGGAGAGTTCCATATAGTACAAACACAAAAATAAACACATGTAAGTAAAAATAAAGGCTAATTTTACTATGAATGGTGATGCAAAAACTGTAAAGTACTTGAAAATGATTGTAAAAATAACTACATTTTCATCTGGAATTAATTCAAGAAATTTAAGATTTGATCAATAATAGAAAATATTGAGTATAAGTATTGAGTTGTACAACACATGGGAAACAGATATTTTTCTTAATATCCCCAAAATAATCAAGTGAAAATGCAGGCAGCCTAAGAGAAAAAGTAGTTAAAGAGATATTCACTGCCAGTTGACATGAAAAGAAATAAAAATAGATGTTATACACATAAAAATATTTTGGGCTTCACACATATTTAAGACGCTAATTAGATAATTTTATTACCAATTGAATTAGCAAACTGAAATGATGAGTAAGTTTGTCAAGTTTATGGGAAAATAGTTCTCTTTTATACTACTGGTACTTTGTAAATTGTTGCAAATTTAGAGGTTATTTGACAATATATTATATGACATAGTCACATTACTTTTAAGTAGTTTCCTCTGTAGGAATTTATTTTGTATAATTACAGTTAGTAGAAGACAAAATTACAAGTATAAAGCAATTCTGTGCAAAATAGATCACACTGGTATACAAATTAGAACATCAATGTCCACCTGGACAAAAGAAAGACAAGTTAAACTCTACAACTTGTTAAATTCTACAAAATCTATAAGCTAAAGGCAAAAATGACCATGAAATAAAGGAATGTGTTTACAGGTTATGGAGGAGGATATCACAACATACGTAGTACCATATGTGTCCATAATTTTTTGCAGACATTTGCCCATTTGGGCAGTAGTGGTTTAATAAAGCAAAGACAAGTTTTTCACTCAAGGAATACTTCCTCACTGTTTGGTATAGAGGCAGTCTTTCTGCGTATATGAGGTAGGCAAGAATTCACCTCTCAATGTCCTTTCTGCCATCTGTTTCTAAAAATTCTCTCTTTCCAAAAATATCACAGTTTGTTGTTCAGTAAGAACATATGAAATATCCTCAAGAACATTCAATCCCTTTACGAGAGGCTAATTTTGTCAACTGCATTTTTAATTATACTTTCATTTTTAGTTGGATTAGAAAGATCAACCACTGAATGGTCTACAGAGGATATTTTCAAAATTGACAATAATATATATTGTATATTGTATATGATACATTTTATTATTAGAACTTCCTTAGAGTAAAGTTGAGGAATCTGTAGTTATATATAACATATTTTTTTTCTGAAGAATTGTTTCTGTTCACAACTTGAAGGTCAATAACAGATATCGTCTCCATGATATTGAAAATGTGCAGGCAATGATTATTCACTTCTCAATGAAAAATGCAAAAAGAGCTACTCAAAATCACATTATTAGATAAATGTATTTATCCAAAATGAAAACATGAATGTTACCTTTTACTTAAAGACATTAATGAGCAGCAATTAATTTATTACTAAACCAAAGAAAACAATCTCAAATGATCACAGGACTATTCAGGATTAAGAACAAATTATATTATGCTGCCATAAAGAACAAAACAATGGCTTTCGCAGCAACTTGGATGCAGCTGAAGACCATCATACTCAGTGAACCCTAACAGAAGCTGTCGGAGTCCAGCTCCGCAGGATTCAGGAACCTGGGAAGGATGTGTGGATAAGACGAGAAACGAGTCGGACCAGAGTCTTGTCTCACACTCTGGCACTGAAACATAGCTGTGCTGATTTATTTATATCATAATTTTTGGCACACACTTAGCAGAAAGTTAACAGTAAAAGAAATGATTAACATGTGAAAATAATTACATGACGTACTAATAATTTTGTAATTCTTGTAATTTTTTGCACATAATTATGGTTTAATAATGTCTACACATAATTCTTAAAAAAAAAAAAGCTAGCTGTTCTTGGAAGTAGTAACTTATTAAAAGGGCAAAGTAAACGTTAGCCAAAAAGTTAGCAGGTGGAAAGTAAAACTTATACTCTATAAAGGTAAATAGTCTATATAGATATAAAGGTGCTAGGCATATAACCTTTATGTAGTTTCAATTTAAAGGTCACTGTCTGCGATGAGGCAGTGTTTACATTTTATAATTGTATACCAATCATTTCACTTTTATTTTAAGTGTTGACCTTTGGGTTTTAGAAAATAAGCACCACTGGGGACCACTGCGTTTTATACTTTCCCAAAGAGATAAATCTCTCCACTGAACGTGTCTTCCATCTATCCAGATTTTTCTAACCATGTCCTCATCATATGCCCTGGTGTAAGGCAGAGGTGGATCGAGCCATCTAGATTTTGCGCGCTATTTTGTCTTCTGGGGGCCCACCATATTTGACTGTTGATCTTATAGCCTACGTAGCCTCCTTCCTAACCAAAGGCAATGGGTTAAATAATTTTGAGTTATCTATACTGGGTGTTTCTGTATTAGGGTTCATGTTATGTTGTTCATATTTAGGTGTTTCTTCTGATCTAGGCCTGTCCTCAGTTTCCAACATTTCCTGGTGCCAAAGTTTTAACATTAAATCTTTGAGAGTTTTGTTTG
>CAUYQG010061958.1:0-10132 GCA_963574415.1 Tarsius wallacei | reverse complement strand
AAGAACTGAGTACCACATGTTCTCACTCATAAGCGGACCTTGAACAATTATCATAATAATACAATAAGAAAGGGATTGGCAGTAGTGAGAAATTGCCAGGGGAGGGGGATCATACCTCATCAACAAGGGTACCTGCATAATGAAAATTTGTATACCCTGAATTGTATCCCACATCTTTAAAATAATTTTTTTAAAAGAAAACCACACACAAAAAAAGAAAAAATATCTACAAAATTTGAGGGCAATGTTGGTTAAATTTATGCCAGTCCTGAACAGGAAATCGGAAATCAGGGGAAAGAGCTTGGATTGCTTTCATGGACATAAAAGAAATAAGTTCAACATTTAGTCAAATATTATTAAAAACACAGATTATATAGGTTCTTATTCAGATTACTTAACAGAATAACCTCAATATTATGTTCTGGCGACGTTCATAAATCTTCCCACAGGCAAGAAATTTACTAGATATGTGAACACAAATACTTTTGCTGATAATAGCACCTATAATTGCAAATTCATAGACTAACATTTTGCTTTTATCCTCTAATCTTGAAATCTAGCTTAAAGTGAAGAAACATTAAAAAAAACTAAAATATGACTCAATGTTGAATGTGCTGACATACCCACTGTAAAGAAGTTTCTGATATGCTACCTCGTAAAAACCCCTTCTTGGGATAAGCTGACCTGACTTTCCCAGGCAACATCTTTCTGCGTGGTAAAGTGAACCTTTCTCTCTGGAAATTTCAGTAAAAATCACTGGATGAAATATAAATTTAGGCATTTCAATTCAGCAATTTTAGAAGTTTTTAAGAATATAGATTTAAAGAGATTAAACACAAGTGGAAAAGAAATCAATATAGCGTTCTAAGGATATAAACAATGAAGTGGAGCATTTAGAAATATTAATTTTCTTTCACCCCCAATAAAATACTTCAGGTCTGAATAACTTAGTTGATGAAATTTTAGCTTTTACTTCAACCGCCTTGTTCAGCAAGCACACAAATATCAATGTTGATTTTTAAAATGTAAATAGTGATGTATATATACATCAAGTTAAAAACACAATTTAGAAAGTGTATTCAACTTATATGGGTATCAGCAATAGATGAATCCATATGTACTTGATATTTAGAACGTGCTCTATGTGTTCTTTACATAGTGGGGTGACTATAGCAAATAAAAATGTGGTGCATATTTCAAGACAGAAGAGAGAATTTTGAATGTCGTCACCACAAAGAAATACACATTTAAAGTGATAGTTATTGTAATCACCCTAACTTAACTATTATACCATATACATGCACTGAAGCATTACATTGCACCCCATAAAGATGTAAAAATGTTATGTTAATAAGAATTTTTAAATTGCTTTATAGTTAGTAACACAATGCTCTTGCCATATACCTTTGTGTCATTATCTGCTGTTTCAACAGTTTGTATTTATGTTTTTTCTATTATTTTAAAATGGTTTTGTAGTATAAGTGCCTTTTAAGTATCTACATATAAAACACTGATTTACCAAAATTGTACATTTCTTCAGCCCCAACAAAACAAGCCTTATAAATACAATATTTGTGAAATGTTCTCATTATCTGATATATTTTTTTTTTCATTTTTGAATCTAGAATCTCCACCAATTTAAACAATGCACTCTAAGAATCCATACAGGAATTTTTTTTTTAATGAAGAATAGATTTTTGTGTGGGTAACTGAGTTCATACCATAGAATGAAAATTATTCAGAGGTACATTTAATTAAAACAGATTTTAAAAGTTTTATAAACACATTTTGTTCTATATACATTGTTATTTTTTGCTAAGAAAGTGGTGAAAACTTTTTGCCATAGCAATTTTAGGCTTTAGTTAGGTGTGAAATTATCTTGTTAGAATCTTTCACCCGATTTTCAGTGAGGTTTTTAACCCATCCTTGTCTCTACCACAACCCATTTTTCTATGTTATGAAACTAGCAAACGAATTCATCCACATGGTCCATGGTTGCTTATATTTCTGCTTTTAAATTAAAAAATCACTATCAGTATTTGGTTAAGGTGGTTTTGCTTTATTTCCGGTATTCCTTGTAAAATTGCCTCCTCTTAGACATTAAGTATTGTCCTCTCAGCAATGTGTCTTTTAGATTGTGTTTTTTGAGACCTACTCTGTCTTCTTGTACAGACCTTGATAGTTAAAAGTGTTCTGCTGTACGTTATTTCATTGATGATACGTATCATATTTTATATTCTCTGGTAAGAAAAGAAATTTCCTTAGAGATCAGAGCAGAAAATAGTTTCAGCAATAGACAGATATGATATCTATTATCATTGATAATCTATTAATTATTATTTCTGACTTCAGTGTTTAAAACTTAAGATCTCAGTCTTGGACCCTAAATATCTGAATACTGCATCCCCACCAAAGCATAACCTACTCAATTTGCCATATTGAACAACACACTTCATTTTTGCTTTTACCCCAGTTAGGCAGTAGGTAATCTATATGGTGAAAAAAGATAGAGGATGCAGATGGGCAGAAGGCCGGAAAACTCATAGATGTTAGAACTCTATGTGTGTTTTTCCTTGAAATTCATTGGTCTGTCAATTATAAAGTAGTATGATGTTTATTACAGATATTGAAGAAATGCAATTAAATATATAATTAGAAAAAAAATGACTTTTATTTGATTCTCCTAATCTCTGAAAGTATGTTTTAAAGATGTTGTGGAATGACTTTAGCTTAAAGTTAGAAGGTGCTTTGGATTAAAATATTGAACCTCCTACCACCAGACTCTTTGTGCATTATCAACAATTGTCACCTCATGAAAATTTTTACTCATACCAATATCACTTTAGGTAATATCGTAGAATAAAGGCTTATTTTCTTTTACATGCACAAAGTAAAGTTGCAAGTTCTTTTAACATCAATACTAATATGCATCATTAATGCTATACAGACATGTGTATACATGCACGTGCACACACACACGCGTTTCAACACAAGACCTGATATGGTACACTATTATAAAAATAATTTTAAAAGGTATGTAAAAACATACATAAAACACAATAAAATTTTACTCTTATTGTAAAAATTAAAGTGCAAAATATATATAAACCCTCCTCACTATCTAACAGCAATACAGTAAGTTACTGTTTGTCAGCATTAAAGTTAATGTTTATTTTGTGAGAGTCTTATAATAAATGTGTTTTCAAATATTTATATATATACTGGCTTTCAGAATTATTAGGGTGTGGAAGAAGTATATAATAATCTGTATTAATACCAATCAAAATAGAAGACATTTTATTTTTATTTTCATATTTATTTCTCTACTAATATTTGACTATGTGAACTTTAAGACAACATTTATAGCTAAAAAAATATTATGTCTTTTTTCGTTTCATTAAACTTGTTATTCTTGGTATAAAAGAAATGCTTGAAGTATAACACAAATCGACAGCTTAGTCTCCCATCCTTTTTAAATTTTTTATCCCAAGGATTACCAAGTTTTCTTCATTTAAGTCCTTCAAATTATTTGCTAATAGAATACCAGACTGAGAAAATCTACCTGTTTCTCTGCCTCTCCTGATTCAAACTGAGAAAACAAAGTCCCTTCACTAAACAGCATGATCTTTTAGCTAAATTCAAAATCGAACACTTATTAAAAACCCTTCTGTTCTTTAACAATGGGAGCAACCATTACATAAAATGTAGACCATTCCACTTCTTGAAATACTTTAGGAAGCATAATTTAGATGGTGGATTAGCAAACAGAAAAAGAAACTAAATGCCACTCAGGTTACTAGTGTGACTTACTGGGCCCATTAGGAAAATTCTTTTTTTATTTTAAAAAATTTTCTGAAATTCTTTAAAGTTCAGAGAAGCAAACTCTCATGTTTGTATTATCATGTGAATCATCCGGCCTCAATTTAGCAAATCAATAACCAGTATATTTAAAGATTTACAAGTTATACCCAGTAATTCTATTTGATGCTCATTGTAAACAGCACTTTACAAAAGTGGATGTACATGAAAATAAACTAGAAAGCTTGCTATGATAGTTTTGTGCTGATCGATATTTTATAACTAGCTTTCTAGAAAAACTAAAGTATATAATGGTATTATAAGTTTTACTAATAAAAAAGTATTCGAAATAATAATAAAATTTGTCATATTTTAATTGTTAATTGAATCTCAAAGGAGCTCTATACATTTCTCCTGGGCCATTGTATTCTCAGCAACTTATAGTTGCAGTTCAACCATGACAAATGAATTATTATCCAATCCAAAGATTCCTTTCTCAGTAAAAAAAAAAAAAAAAAGTTATACCCATTAACTTTGACAAGGGTTCCATTCACCTGAAAATTTGTTTTCCATCCTCTTACTTTGAGTCTGTGAGTATACCCAGAGGAACTGAAATCACTCTGTGAAAAAGATAACCACACACATGTTTACTGCAGCATTATTCACAAGCAAAAACATGGAACCAACCGTGCTGCCTATCAAAAGTGAACTGAGTAAAAAAAATGCGGTACATATACACGATAGAATATTATGCGGTCATAAAGGACAAAATCATGAATTTTGTAGCAACTTGCATGGACTTAGAGTCTATAATACTCAATAATCTATCCCAGAAACAAAGAACTGAGTACCACAAGTTCTCACTCATAAGCAGACCCTGAGCAATTATCTTAATACTAGAAGAAAGGAATTGGCAGTAGTGGGAAATTGCTGGGGTGGTGGGGGACACTTCATCAATAATGGTACTTGATCTCAAACCTGGTGAAGTGGGGACCAAAATGAGGCCCAAACTTTACCTGTACAATGACCATTTGTATATCTAACCCTGAATTGTGCCTCACATCTTTAAAGTAAATTTTTTTTAAAAAAAGGAAAATCAATTTTAAATGGGCTCAATATAAATGCTTGCATGCGATAAAGAACAAATAGTAGTAAATTGTATATTACCTGTTTTGTCTTTATATTACCTGAAACATGAAGAATGTTCATGCCAAAATACTTTTAAAATTTAGCCATCTAAAATTGTGTCATTTCCTTTTTTTAAAAAATAAATCCAACTCCAAAATTATTTGATATTTCATAGCACAGCTAAATTTATTTAAAGCTAAATATTGTGAAAAGTGGGCTTTTAACATATTTTTCTTCTCTCTGTCAACAGGAAATAAATTCTTTTCTCATTATGAGGGAAAAACTGACATGTGATCTACTGTAAAGCTATTTATTACCACCATATAGATTATATTTATTGAACTCAGTGTTTCATCTTTAGCTCTGAGCATGTCAACACTTCACTCATTTGTTAGTGATGTGTGTGACTTCTTTCCTGAACCAGACAATCATTTTTCAATACCGAAAGATTATATCCTCAATAGTCTGTGCTATTCATAATGTAGTGGTTACAGATACAACACACTTTTTTTTTTTTTAGTCAGAGTCTCATTCTGTCATCCAGGCTAGAGTGCAATGGCACGCTCACGACGATCACAGCCTCGACCTGCTGGGTCCAGGCTATCCTTCCACCTCAGCCTTCCAAGTAGCTGGAACCACAGGCATATGCCACCATGTCCAGCTAATTTTTTGACTTATTGTAGCGATGAAGTTTCACTAAATTGCCCAGGCTGGTCTCAAACCCCTGGGCTCAGGCAATCCTTTAACCTTGGCCTCCCAATGTGCTGGGATTACAGGGGTGAGCCACCGTTCCTGGCTGCAACACACTTTTAAGTAGAATTTACAATATTAGTATATAATCCATCCCTTATTTAAGCATGTACAAAAACAACAAAATAAACCAAACCCTGATTCTTAGTTTTGCCTATTTCAAAGTGTGAATTCTCCCTTGTGAGTGATTCCAAGCTATCAATGTGATATTACTGGATGCAAAGTTTAGAAGAGACATAGTAGTTGTAGTATATTCACCATACAGAGAACGGGCATAAATAATCTTAAAAGCATTAATAATAATAAATGTAGTTAAATACTCAGAAGTGGTGGATTTTGTGTATTTCTTTTTGTTAACATAATACATTTAATTTTAAAATTTTTAAATTAATATTTAATAATGTCTTATTGAATAAATAGCTTGCAATTTTCTAAAAATCATATAAAAGATGTTTATCACCATTAGTATGAATACTATGGGAAAATATATGATAGTTTATGGAGTTGATTTTTGTAATTTTGTTGTTTATTAGCAATAGACACTCTAAAACTCAGCTTTATAAACATATTGCACATGGGATGGTACATATACATTTTTTTCAAAATATCAAGTGTATTGTGGTTAATATGGGAAACATAAGCTATTGTAAGATATACTCTTGAATAGGACGCATCAATAACCTAGGAGAAGCATCCTTACAATGCCATGCACTGTATGGAGATATTCTAACTAGATCTACCATGTCTTTGGAGTAAAACATCAAGGTTTGAAATTTCTAAATCTTGTCAAACTTTTTTTCAGATGTAATGACAACAATCTATATTTCGTATATGACAATATTTAGAAAATTTGGTTATAATGAGCCTCTCCAGAAGAAGCTGCTAGTGAATAAAACTCTGTCAAGAATTAATAGGAAAAATGGTAAAAGAATGAACAAGAAATATTGAAAAGAATTAACTGAAATCAAATATTGTACCCCATACTCACTTTCTCTTCTAAAAAATCACCCAAAAGCAACAGGGGACAAAAAATAAACAAAAGTATTTCATGTTTGGCTAAAACAGAGATAAATACAAAAATTGACATATTAAAAAATTTTATAATGGTAGAATTTCCAGAGCATTAAAAGGAGCAGAAGTAAATTTAAGAGGAAGAGTAGAGAAGAATCCACGGCAACAGGTATCAAAATCTAAGGCACATTATCTCAAGCTTCACTGGCATTTCCTCAGGTACAAAGCAAAATCCCTTGTTTTCAACTAAGGCAAATAAATATTTTGGCCCTAGAGACTAGAGATTTAGAGGCTTAATAAGTAATATCACAGTCAAGCCATATTTTCAGAAAGTGATCTGAGTCTTAGTTGTTGATTGAGGTATACTTGCACTGTGAATGTCTCAAATCTCTCTATATGCTTGGCTGAGAAGTTTTGAACGGAAAATTGAATCTGCGCTCAACCCTATTCAACTTGCACAGCTATCGTTTCCTGCCATAGGCACCTACACATAAACATTTCAAAAATAACTTCTTTAAAAAAAAAAAGCACTATAAAATTTACATAAATTACTAAAAAAAGCTTGAAAAATGCAAGCAAACATTTTTAAACAAAGACAATCACTGGAAAAATAATTCCAGAGTTGAAGAAAATTGTGGCCAAATAATTCTCCAAAAATATAAAGACAAACATCCTCCCACATATACCAGTTTATCCTCCCACACACTTACACAGAGCAAAGCAGTTGTATTACAAAACAGAGTTACACCAGCTCATGTAACAAAAGTCATGGCAAAAAAGAAGAAAATAAAGTGTTACTAAAAGGGGTCCAAGAACAGGCAAACAATATAGTCATTATACAAATAAAAGAATTATAAGTTGAACTGGACCAAATTAATATTTCTCCAAAGAGAGGAGGCAATATAGAAAATGAAAATAAGTAAATTAAAATATGACTATGAATGAAAAAAAGAATTGTAAAGTCAGCTATTCGTGTATGTTGAACAAAGATGTTTCAATATGTGGGGATTTAACATATGCCTTAAAAAGAAAATTTAATAATTAAATGTACATTTAATTAATTTATTTTTATTTTATAATAAATTTTACAATATTTTTATAATTCAGATTTAAGTACAAGTTTTTACATATCTTTAAAATTGCATATTGTGCTTTAAAATCTGAAAAAATATGAATTTTAACAAATAAAGAAATAGTCTCCTGGAAAATCATGCAAAATAAACCTTTAAAGTAGAATAAATTAGACGATTGTCAAACTTTTCTGTAGTAAAATTTCACAATGAAAAAAATAGAAATATATCTACACAGATCCTGAAGTGTGGCTAAATAATTTTATACCCAGACATGTTTCATGTTAACCAAAATTTGAAATTGTGTTAATGTAGGTTCAGAATGTTTTAGAAGAAATTCCAGGTATTTATATGAAATCCTTTTGTACTTGTGCTCCTTTATATTCTACTTTTCACAGTTTAGATAAAGACCATAAAAGAAAAATATACATGCATCTACTTTAGTTAATTTTTTAAATAACACATTTTACCAATAAGCATTTATCAGTTTTATAAGAATATTTATTACACTGGGAAAAACTGAGTAAAAAATAAATGAAGAGAGACTCACAGATATATCACAGATATATCATACCACAAAGATTTAAGGGAAACACCTGATAAATTGTTTTGGGTTTTTTTTTTTTCCAAACTTTTAAAAATGGGCACATATGGAAGTACTATAATCATTTTTACTGATGGCAACATATTGTGAAATTGTCAGAATCAAAATGGAGTTACTTTTGTTAAATAGAAAAAAAAGAGAAACCTGATATATAGGGCTGGGGAAAACCATGATAAAAAGGGCTCTCATACTTGTATGCCTAATAACAAGATCTATCACAAAAAATTGCAAAAAATTACAGCCTTGTCTTTTATATACTAGTTAGTCTGTATTACTATCTCATGACTAACTTTCTACAATGTAAACTAGAAAATCTTTGTGTACATATATATGTGTTTACGTGTGTATGCATATATACATGTAATATGGTGTATATTGTGCCTACATTGTAAAGTCTGGAATAGTCTGCCAGAAATCCCTTAAGAAATTATATTCACATTTACTTATGTACATAAGTGCTCATATAAAATATATGGTCATTTACCCAAATGCCTTTTAGTACATGTGTCTTAAGAACATTTTTGATAAATAAACTTAGTTTAAAATTATTGATCATCCAATAATAGAAATGTCATTAAGATTGTCAGCATACATTTCTGCTTGGATTTGTTGGTCAGACAGAATTACGTTTGTCTGTGATAAATATTTTAAGCTCATAAAACTATAATCTCTGCCTAAAACAAAATTATCTTTTTCGTGTAACTCACTTATGAGTAGGATTAGTGCAATAGTATCTATTTAATAAAATATCTGTATATTCTACCTTTCCGGCAAAACGACCATATACCCATATATTTAATTTTAAGGTTCTTACTTAGATAAACATTTTATATTCACTGATTATAAAGATGATTAACAGAGATAATTTGAAATGCTGACTAGCTTTGTCTAGTGTGCCAGTTATGAGTAATCTATATACAATTATTAAAAATAAATAAATTAGGCACATGTGAATGGGACAAGCATTTATAAATAAACTTTTCAAGTAATTTGAAATCCTATAGCTGTGTTATGTTAAATTAAGTAAAAGGTATGCCTTAAATACATGGATCACTTCCAAACAAGATTTTTTTTAACTGAAATAAATTGTTGTACATAAACATAAGTTTGTTCTTTGCTTTATACATCCATTGTATAAATTTTAGGAATGTTTCTGCTAGATATCTTTCTAAAAGAGTGTTTTGATTCATAATTATAGTCTTGGTGAAAGTTACCTAACAGGTTGCACAAGATGAAAAAGGCACATGTAATTTTTGGGTTACATTTGATTGCTTTTGATGATTATCAAGATCTGATTTTTACATTGTTTTTAGCAAATTTTTATTTTAGCTTATACGTTTGAATATATTTATTCTAAATTTAATGAAATAATATAACTGCAACTTTAGCTATTTAATATTAGTAATGTTTTCCTCATTATCACTATCACAAAATACCATAGTTTATGTAGTATACACACTAAACCTTCTTTAAAAAATATAAGCCGGGCTCGGTGGCTCAGCCTGTAATCCCGCGCCTTTGGGAGGCTGAGGTGAGTGGATTGCCTGAGCCCGCGGGTTCGAGACCCGCCTGGGCAAGCGAGACCCCATCTCTACAATAAATCAAAAATTAGCCGGGTGTGGTAGCGCGCGCCTGTAGTTCCAGCTACTTGGAAGGCTGAGGCGGAAGGATTGCTGGAGCCCAGCAGGTCGAGGCTGCGGTGGCCGGAAGCGGCCACTGCACTCCAGTCTGGGCAACAGAGTGAGACTCCAACTCAAAAGAAAAAAACAAA
>CAUYQG010061955.1:0-12102 GCA_963574415.1 Tarsius wallacei | reverse complement strand
GAAGCACCAGAAAGGCCTTCACCTTCCTGGAGAACTGGGCCTCTACCTCATGCGTAGCGCGAGCCTCACACAGCGGGGTCTGAAGTCCCACACCCCGCCCCCAACACACATGGTCCTCGACACTGAAGTGACTTTTTTTTTTGAGTCAGGGTCTCACTCAGTTGCCCAGGCTGGAGTGTAGTGGCACAATCACGGCTCACCACAGCCTTGACCTCCTGGACTCAGGCGATCCTCCCATCTCAGCCTCCCAAGTAGCTGAGACTACAGGCATGTGCCACCATGCCTGGCTAATTCTTTCATTTTTTTGTAGAGACGAGGTCTTGCTATATTGCCCAGTGTGGTCTCGAGCTCCTGGGCTCAAGCAATCCTCCCACCTTGGCCTCCCAAAGTGCTAGGATGACACTGGCCCGAAGTGGCTTTCTATTGGGGGAGGGATCTTCAGAATGGAGGATGGGATGGACAGGCAGAAGCATGTGCAGGCTGCAGTCCCTCTAAGATCCTGAGTACCCTTTGGGGATTCATGCCGTTCACCTGAAGAGTCCTTGATAGAAACACTTGCCAAGAGGTGCATAAAGAACTCCACACTCAAGATTTGTTTTCATAACCGTGAGAATCCTGTGATCTGAAAAGCTGTGTTTTTCCTTCTTGCCAGTCTGATCTCTCCTTCTCTACATATAGTTCCAGTCCAGACTAAAGCATTGAGAATTCCCTTATATTTTCTGTGCCCTTTTTTCCCTTTGACTTAGTGTCTCACTCTGTTGCGCAGGCTGGAGTGCAGGGGTGCAATCCTGGCTCACTGTGAGCTCAACCTCCTTCCCTGAACTTAAATGATCCTCCTATCCTCCTGTCTCAACCTCCTGAGTAGCTGGAACTACAGGTGTGCACCAACACACCCAACTAATGTTTCGGTTTTTTGTAGAGTCAGGGTCTCGCTATGTTGCCCAGGCTGGTCTTGAACTCCTGGGCTCAAAATCCTGGGCTTCCAGGCATGAGCCACTGTGCCTGGCCCTGTGCCTTTAAAAAAAAAATTGTTCTTAGAAGTTCTTCTCGGATCATTTAGAAAACAAAGTAAGATAGAAAGAACAGCCGCACTTCTTTGGAACTAAGCACAGCTTCAGTAAGTTATGACACAGCTGAGACAGATTCCTAACAGGGACTGGCATAGACGCATGGGCCACAGCACATCAGTGGGTAAAGGATTCAGTAAGCAACACAGTCGGGAGAAGAGAGGGGAAGACTGGCCACCGCCGTGGGCGTAACCGAAGCAGCTCTCCTATTCCCAGCACTAATTCCACCTCCACCGCCTCCCCCTCCATCTCTTGTCAATTTCACACCTCTCCTTACTGATGTCACTCCTCGGCCCCTTAGTGGGTGGAGACACATACACGGCCACCCAGCCCTCCACCTCCAGCCTTTGTCTCCAGACTTTGACACCAGGTACCAAAGCAACACATTCATGCCTGCCGTCCTGTGTTTCCATCAGCTCCTTACGTAAAATTCATCTTGAAAGGCCATCTCAGAATACCACTGGCTCTGGGGCCACCATCACCTTGTCAGCTGTGCTTAGAATGAAGCTGACTTGACTGGTAACAGCAGAGATGTGACTGGGACACATCTTTTTTTTTCTTTTCCCTAGAGACAGGGTCTCACCACGTGGCCCAGGTCGGCCTCAAACTTCTGGGCTCAAGTGATCCTCCTGTCTCAGCCTCCTGAGTAGCTGAGACTTACAGGACCTGGGGATCACTACACAGACTCAGAGGCCTGAGATTCTTACAGAAACAACAGGCATTATGGTGGTTTCTGGCAAAGGAGTCAAGGTTTTGAACCTGTGTGGTGTTGCCTACTTGACTAAGAAAACCAGTTGACTATTTTATTGGTAGACACAGATCCGTTTTGGGATTCAGAACAACAACATCCAAAAAGGCCAGGTGTGATGGCTCGCATGTGTAATCCCAGCACTTTGAGAGGCCAAGGCGGGAGATTTGCTTCAGCCCGGGAATTCAAGACCAGCCTGAGCAACACTGTGAGATCTCATCTCTACAAAAAATCATAACCGTTAGCTGGGCGTGATGGGATGCACCTGCAGTCCCAGCGACTCAGAAGGCTGAGGTGGGAGGATCGTCAGAATCTAGGAGGTCAAGGCTGTGGTAAGCTGTGATTGTGCCACTGCACTCCAGCCTGGGTGACAGAGTGAGACCCTCGGGAAAAAAAAAAATAGTACACTATACCTGTGCCTGTCTACATTATTAGTGAATATAGTGAGATATGGGTGAAGTCTTGATGGTTCTAGAAATTCCCCTCCATCCTAACTCTGCCTAGGGATTTTCTCAAAGTGTTGAGGAAGCGAGGAAAGAGAATTGAGAAATAATGACTTATTCAGAGGCTCTGAGTTGACGGTTTATAAAAACTGGGCCATTATCCGAAGTTGTTACTTTGATGTAAGAATATACCTGGTCGCTGCAAGCATGTCTCTTACCAACCTTGGCTTCTGGGTCACTGTTGATACTACACGAGTCATCATCATCAGCACGTGGGGCATTTCTGGAAAGACAACCAGAAAATGGGACTTAGAATCGACTGTAAACTGGGGATGCACAAGGCTACCTGCACCGCTGGTCCTTCTGACGTCCTACCTGAGTTTCAGAGACGCGTAGCGGAGCGTGGCTCCTTCAAACTCTTTTAAACTGGGGTCCGGGTTCACTGTGGCTGCGTGCAAATCCTAGAGGAAGACAGATCCCAGTTAACAGATGATGGCAGAGGGGACCTCACATGGCCTCAAACGTCAAAGGGAAGAAGAGTCCTCCCGCCAGGGGCAGAGAGTACGTGTGCGCTTAGGCAGAAGGAGGCATGCAGGGGCTGTGAATGCTGACGGTGTGGGCGCCTGTCCCCACAGGACCGCAGGGGCCCCGGGCCAGGCAGCCTGGAGCCATTCACGATGGGAGACACCAAGGACAGACCCAATGAGAGCCAGCTGCACGCCCCTAGAGAGACCCATGACTCTGTCCCTGCAGAATGCAGTTGTTCACAAAGAAGAAAAAGGTGCAGCCACAGCCATGCAGGAAGGAACGAGAAACCTTAGAAGATCCAAAATCTGACAATATACTTGCCTTCCAAATGTCACTATTAATCTTTCCCCCATTCAGAACAGCAAAATCACTCCATGGCTGTTTCTAGACATACAATTATTCACATAGAAAAAAAAAAGCACATTGATTTAAAGAAAGAAAAGAAAAGAAAAAGAACACAAGACACCGTTGTTAGCATTGATATTCACAAGACAGTTAAGGAACAAATTCACTGTAACGGCAACTTCTTAGCACTCTGGCTGTCAACCTACACCGTCACCTGGAGACGGGGCAGGAAGAGATGGCGCTTTAATGACTTACCAAATCAACGAGTGGACATTATTGGAGGCAGACAGGGAAGGCCTTTTCTCAATATGGACTTAAAAGCAAACAACATGCTTTCCAGTATTAAATAACTAGCACACCTAATTCCACAGTCACCACTTTCCTCCCTATAAACCAAACAGATCTGTTTTCTGGACGTGGGCGTGAGAGTAAGAATGATTCTGTGATGGGTTGAGAACGGGGAGACTGAGGCATGCCCGTGGGGAAGGACACAAAGGGAGGATGGTGAGTTATTTTCACTTAAACAACCAAAAAAAGGAAGAATGAATGGGAGAGAGTTGTTTAGTAAAGAACACAGATCGACACCAACATTTTGCTGGAATTTAACCTAGCCAAACACTCTAGGCCGGGCACAGTGGCTCATGTCTGTCATCCCAGCACTTTGGGAGGCTGAGGCAGGAGGACTGATTGAGTCCAGGAGTTTGAGACCAGCCTTGGGCAACATAGCGAGATCTTTGTCTCTACAAAAGAATCTAAAAATTAGCTGGGCTTGGTGGTGCAAGCCAGTATCCCCAGCTACTGGGGAGTCTGAGGCGAGAGGACAGCCTGAGCCCAGGAGGTTGAGGCTGTGGTAGGTGGATGCCTGGGTGACAGAGTGAGACCCCACCTCAAAAACAAACAAAACAAACCCCAAGCCCCTCCCCCCCCAAAAGCCTTCCTTGCCACAAAAGCCTCTTCACAAATTAATACTTGACCATGAAATGGCTTTCTAAACATAATGGAAAACACGATGTCTGGCCTCATTGGGAGAATTCTTGTAACAGATATTCCAGCCTAAAACAACTCCTTCCATCCACCTCAGACAAGGAAAACATGTATTCTCCTTGTACTATGCCAAGTGAATATTCACATTGTTTTCAACTAAGATTTGGGGAAATAAATGAAGGCCATAAAGCCCAGGAGCAGTCTTGTTGAGTTTGTTCTACTGTCTGGTTAGGCAAATCTAATAATTCTAATAAATTCTTGTCTAATAAATCAATCAGTAAAACTTTTTCAGCGAAATATCTTTTCATCTAAAGTTCTTTGAAAATGGGCAGTGAATACCAACATTACTACTTTTTTTTTTTGAAGGCAAGATTTATTGAGAGGACAGAAAAGCTCCCACAGTGGGAGGGGACTCGAGGAGTTTGTCCTAATACGGTTTTCAAAATCAATAAAAGCAGAAGCAGCTCAGTTCAAATGTCCCGTGTGTTGAAAGATGTGTTGATTAAACTCCTCAGGACTCTCCAAGGGCAAAGGCATTGCAAACATAGGTCCAGTGTCACGACTGCACACTTGGTGTCATTTTGCTTTCTTTTCTGATTGAGACGCCTGAACTGCAGTTTTTCTTTTTCTTTCTTTTTTGTTTTTGTTTTGAGTTGGGGTCTCCCTCTGTCACTCAGACTGGAGTGGAATGGCACGATCACGGCTACTGCAGCCTCAACTTGCTGGGCTCAGGCGATCCTTCCACCTCAGCTTCCCGAGTAGCTGGGACTACAGGCACATGCCACCACACCCGGCTAATTTATTTATTTATTTGTAGAGACGAAGTCTCACCAAGTTGCCCAACCTGGTCTCAAACCCCTAGACTCAGGCAATCCTCTTGCCTCTGCCTCCCAAAGTGGTGGAATTACAGGCATGAGCCACTGTGCCTGGTCTGAACTGAAGTTTTTAAAAACAAGATATAACTTGGATCACTGTCTATTTATTTTTTAAAAATAACTTCTCTTAATGATGAAAAGGGCTGGAATGCTTCCTGAGCCCTACGTCTCCCTCACCCCCACCCCCTTCTGAGTGTTCAACCTTCACTGAGGAGAAAATGGATGACCTAGGACAGTGTTACCCTGTCAGCTCAGAGAAACCATGAACCCCCAGAATGAGTGTGAGGTTTTCTGCATGTGCATTTTCCTGGGGGAAGGATGCCTGACTTTTCTCATGTTTTCAGATAGACCAATGGCCAAAAGGTTTAGACTCGCCGTTGTAGAAGTATCAACCAGGACTCGTAATAAGGATGTGAAAATATCAAGGACAAAATAAAACTTTAAGACAGAATTTCTTTTTAATAAAGACACCAAGGCTATGTGGTCCCAAATTGCCATCACTGTTTACATGCGAGCAGCATTTGCTTTTCATTTAAGTTAAGGTTGCAAAAGGATATCAGATGATGAATTAGGAGACACAAGATAACCATGTCGGTGTAGAGAAATTAAAAAAAAAAAAAAAAAAAGACAGATGCCTGACAAAAAGAACCTGAAATCGACATTATTCTCAAGAGGCATGTGGTGTTAGGACTAGCCAGGGTGAAAGGAGAGAATTTTTAAAAATAGGTACTCAGGAAAGCCTTCAGCACAAAATTAAAAGGGTTCTCTGTATGTGTGTGTGATTTTAAAAATATTTCATATATTTACTCTTTGGACATAGGGGTCCTTGTTAAATACAGGCCGACCCAGTGCTGAGACTATAAGAATCCAGCTCTCGGGCCATGGAAACATGAGCTGGCAGACTCCCAATACCCACCTTCTACAGATTTAAATAAACACAGGCCTTTTACAGTGATTTTGCAAATACTTAAAATAACATGGGCACTCCTAAAGAAACCCTTCAGCACAAAGCTCAAATGAGGAGAAGTGGAAACCAGCATTATAGATGTTAGACCAGGCCACAGAGCTTTGTTTCTCTCCTCTATTTAAAAATATTCATTTACATCAAAGATGACAAACTACCTCCCCCATAAAAGTGATCAAAGTTTCTCTCTTTTAAAACTTAGGGCCAGCAGTAGGCTGGGTGCAGCGGCTCACACCCATAATCTCAGTACTTGGGGAGGCTGGGCAGGAGGACTGCTTGAACCCAGGAGTTTGAGACCAGCCTGGGCAACAGAGAGACCTTGCCTTTATTAAAAAAAAAAATTTTTTAAATTTAGGGCCAATGACAGAAACACTGTTTTAAATTTTAAACACGACAGGGTCCATTCATCTAAATTTTTTAAAAGAAAGAATATTTTCTACATTGGACTAAAAATTTATAGCCAAACATTTTTTTTTAGACCAACCCCACAGAGATTCTTTGGCTCTACGGTCTGTAGTCATCCCAGTCTGTGGCCTGGGTGGCAGAAGTGTGAGAGAGGGAGGAAGAGGAGAGACCAGGAGACATGCAGTAAAAGAGGAACGGGTAGGCAGAGGCAACATGTCTCAGGGCAGACAAGGACAAAGATGAGAAAATGGTAGTCAAGGACCACAGGAACGCCTCTCACGAGCAACAGCCGTTCGATCGGTGACCTTCCTGGCAACGCGGCCGAAGCCCTGCATGGCCACAGGCACGGCTGGACTCTCCGGGGTCCTGTCCCAGTCTTGCCCAGGCTGCAGCACCCCTACTCTGGTTACTGTGGTGATGCCCAGTTCTGTGTGAGCCCTGGAGCCTTGCTCCTCAGAGACAGTGTTGGGGGGGACTGACCCAGTGCCCAGATCACGGCGCCCTCAATGACCCTTCAGCACCTCACAGAAGCCGGAGAGGGTGGACCCGTGAAGGGATCCAGTCATATAACCTTGACAACTGAGAGCTTTCTTTTTCTGCATTTTGCCGTTGGGGTCTTGGAAAGCAATTCCACAGATGAAACAAAAATGATGCTCTGTCCTCCTGCTGGAAAAAGGCCAGTGTTGGAGTTGGTTCTTTGACAATGTCAACAGAGTGCTCTTGAGGATGAAGTCTCCGGGGCTGGGAACATCCCTGGGAGGGTTCTTTAGGGTGCCAAGAAGGTCTCTATGAAGTGGGCTCAAAATGCAAGCCAGACAGCGAGAGCAGAGGGCTAAACCCCCGTTGATAAGTGGATGGAACGGAAAAGCACTGGAACATTCCACGGTGGCTTTGCTGAAGCTATAATTGCATCCTCTCCGTGTGCATTTCAGAAGGTCTGAGGTTAACTCAATGGATGGTTTCACTAGTGGCTCGCTCTCAACTCATGTTGAAATGGAATCCCCAATGTAGGAGTGGTGAGAGGTGGGCCCCTTAAGATGCGGTGGGGTCATGAGGGCTCCGCCCCCGTAATGGATCATTCCTTTCGTGGATTGATGGGTTAATGAGTTATCATGGAAGCAGACAGGTGGCTTTGTAAGAAGAGGAAAAGAGACCAGAGCCAGCACACCCAGTCCCGTAGCTGTGTGATGCCCTGTGCTCCCTCAGGATGCTGTAGAGAATCCTATTAGCAAGAAGAGCCTAACCAGATACAGTCCCTCAACCTTGGACTTCTCGGCCTCCATAACCATAAGAAATATGTTCTTTTTCTTTATAAATGACCCAGTTTCAGGTATTCTCAGCATCAAAAAACAAACTAAGACCCACAGGCTGCGGGACAGTGGGGGTTCAAATTCTACCTCTGCTCTCATCTGTTCTGTGACCTCCAGTCCCTCGTGTCCAACATGGCTAGGGAGACATCTGTCAGTGCATGAGACAAGGATGGCAGCTCTCAGCACAGGGACGGCTGCCCGAGGTGCCCTGGGTGCATTTCCTTACAAAAGCATTAGGAATTATGCTTCTCAACCCTGCTCTGTCAAGACTTTAGCCTCAACAGGTGTAGCCATCATCTAAGGTGGAAAATCTGGAATTCCAAGGAACAGGGAAGGCAATGTCAGTGTGTTGTGTCAATTTATGTGTGCAGAATTCCCTTTCCTCCTTCTCTTCCTCTTCTTCCTCTTCCTCTTCCTCCTTCCCTCCTCCTCCCTTCTTCTTCCTCCTCCTCTTTTTTTCCTTTGTCCGTCTTCTTCCTTCTCCTTCTCCTCCTCCTTTTTTAAGAGATGGGGTTTTGCTATGTTGCCCAGCCTGGAGTGGGATGGCTCTTCACAGAGGCTATCACCATGCACTACTGCACTCGGCAACCCTTTGTGAAACACTCTCTGTGTTTTGGGTGGATGCAATACTATCAGAAGAGTATAGCATCATGGTTTATCACACAAACATAATTCAGAGAGTTAAAACACATACACACGTACACACACACACACCCCAAACTAGCCAACAGACTCACAAGAGCCCGTGCGATTCAATCCGTCTCCATAAGCAGTGGAACAGTGTAGGAATGACAGCCAGGCAGGGAGGAGGGGGGTCAGGCTTTGCCACCACAACAACTTAACCAGCAGCTCCCTTGGCTGTGTGGCTGGTTTATTCCTCTGTTCAGCACACATTTAACGAGCATCACCATGGAGCAGGCACTAGGCCAGGGGCACAAGATGAGGGGACCGGCCCTGGCTACAGGAGCTTCCTGGAGGGAGGCTGACATGCGACAGGTGGTAAGACCGTAAAGGAACATGTTGGAATAAAGGGCTTTCAAAGCCAACAGTGAGCGCGTTAGCTCCTAGGAGACACTGGGGTGAGGCCCAAGAATGAATGAGGAAATTACATGCAGATAAAAATAGGGAAACTGACTAGGCTCAGTGGCTCAGCCTGTAACCCCAGCAATTTGGGAGGCCGAGGCGACTGGACTGCCTGAGCCCGTGGGTTTGAGACCAGCCTGGGCAACTTGGTGAGACCTTATCTCTACAATAAAAATTAAAAATTAGCCAGGCGTAGTAGCGTGCACCTGTAGTTCTGGCTACTTGGAAGGCTAAAGTGGAAGGATTGCTGGAGCCCAGCAGGTCGATGCTGGGGTGGCCGTGAGTGTGCCACTGCATTCCCGCCTGGGTGACAGAGTGAGTCTCCAACTCAAAAAAAAAAAAAAAATAGGGAAACTAAACCTAGGTGTGGTGGCTTATGCCTGTAATCCCTTTGGGAGGCTGAGGCGGGAGGATCACTTGAGGTCAGGAGTTCGAGACCAGCCTGGGCAACAAAGTAAGAACTTATCTCTACAAAAATCAGAAAGTTAGCCACGTGTGGTGGCACATACCTGTAAGTCCCAGCTACTTGAGAAGCTGAGGTGGGAGGATCGCCTGAGCACCCCCCCCCCCAAAAAAATATATATATTATGGGACTAGGTTCCCCAGAGGACCAGCTGTCACAGTACTCAGTTTCAAATCCCTATGAAAAAGGTTCCCAGGCTCCATCTCCAGAGAGTCTGACTAGCGGGGTTGAGGAGGGACCCGGAAAACAGCATGTTTTACAATTCCTGGAGGTCTTCCTGACAGTGGTCCAGCTCACTGCTGGGAAATACAGCCCTCGCCTGCTCCAGGCCCATCTCCAAGGTTCTTTCACATGCTCCAATGTCATGATCATTTGATTGGTACAGGAAGTTCAGAAAAATGATGACAGAATGGCCCTTGAATGTTGTCATATTTCTTTCCTTTCTTTTTTTCCTTGAGTCAGAGTCTCCCTCTGTTGCCCAGGCTGGAGTGCGGTGGCACGCTCACGGCCACTGCAGCTTCGACCTGCTGGGTTCAGGTGAACCTTTCCCCTCAGCCTTCCAAGCAGCTGGAAGCACAGGCGCACGCCACCACACCCAGTTAATTTTTTATTTTATTTTATTGTATAGACAATGTCTTGCCAAGTTACCCAGGCTGTCTCGACCTCCTGGGCTCAGGCAACCCACTCGCCTCAGCCTCCCAGAGTGCTGGGATTATAGGCGTGAGCCACCACACCCAGCAGAAACACACAGGGTCTAAGGGTATCTGTGTTACTGCCCTAGGGGAGACTGTGGCTTGGCCCACCCTGAGGCCACGAGGGCTCCAGCAAGAACAGAGTGGTCTGGATACAGAAGACTCAGTTCTGAGAAACCCTCTCCATACTGCCTTCCTTAGGGAGCCCAGAAACCTTCTGTGGAAGAGACTCTCAGACTTGGCCACAGGCCAACAGCGAATCTGAAAACTATCCTGCGTGGTTCTCTTTTCTCTCTGAAATTCGACATCCAAGTAATTTGTGAGGCGATTTGGAACAAACAAATGGCTTGGTACGGGGGGAGGGTGCCAAGTTTCAGCAGCAAGTCATTCCTGGCCAGTTTATAAACTTTCCAAAATGCGGCCGCCATGTGCGGCGGACACATTCTCAGCACACGTAACACCTCCTGGGTGAACTTTCCAATGTGAAATGTAAAACCGCCCAACTGTAAGGAAGCCTTCCGTCCTGAACTTTTGTGCTTCGTCAACAGATGTAGCACTTGTTTGATTCTCTTTTTTGGAAGCCAGTTCAGAAAAAAAAAAAAGCGGGATAAAATGTGATTTCTCCCATGGCAGAGTCCACATTTCTTCTCTCCCTGAACATGCTGCTTTTCTTCATGTTCTGAGATGAGTTGAAATAGATTCTATCTGGGAATCAAACAGGATCAGGAAATAACCATTCCTCTTCAACTGTCATTAGTGCCTGAGCCAATTCTATCTAGGGCAGTCATTCTCCAGAAGGCTCTGCGTGTGACACAGCCTGCCCTTGGGGTGAGATGCAGGGATGCAGAGGTCTCCAAGCCTCCCTGGTATCCATTATTTTTTGTGAAGGCTGGGGTAGAGGTGGGGGTCAGCAGATGAGAATTTAAGCTTGACTCTAGCCACGTATCAGCTGTGTGATCTTGCCTAGGTTCCTCAACCTCTCTGTGTCTCAGTGCTGTCAAATGTACAGTGGGAAAGACAACTATAATACATGGTATATAAGTGGTTTTTGTTGTTTTACTTGTTTTTTTTTGTTGTTGTTGTTCTTTTTGAGTCAGAGTCTCATTCTGTCACCGAGGCTGGAGTGCAGTGGCACAATCATGGCTACCGCAGCTTCGACCTGCTGGGTTCAGGTGATCCTTCTGCCTCAGTCACCATACCCAGCTATTTTTGTTTTGTTTTGATATATTGTAGAGATGAGATCTTGCCATGTTACCCAGGCTGATCTCAAACTCCTGGGCTCAGGCGGTCCTTTTGCTTTGGCCTCCCAAAATGCTGGGACTATAGGCGTGAGCCACCGCGCCTGGCCTGTAAAAGTTTTGTGGGGAGTTAGCCCAGCATTGTAAATGCGTGTTTTGTCCTAATGCCTCTGGTCGACTTCAGTGTGAGTGCCTCCACATCTGGGCTACCTGGTGGGCTGGGGCTTTCTCCCTGTTCCCTCATTCGTCTATCTATTCAGTTCTTTGCCTCTATGATCTTAATTCATTGCCTTTTAAACCTGCTTGGCTCTTTAACTTAACGGATAGCTGTGGCTGGGTGTGGTGGCTCAAGCCTGTAATCCCAGAACTTGTGGGAGGCTGAGGCGAGAGGACTGCCTAAACCCATGGGTTAGAGACCAGCCTAGGCAACTTGGCAAGACTTCGTCTCTACAATATATCAAAAAGTTAGCCAGGCATGGTAGCACACACCTGTAATTCCAGCTACTTGGAAGGCTGAGGTAGAAGGATTGCCTGAGCCTAGCAGGTTGAGGTTGCGGTGGCCGTGAGCATGCCACTGCACTCCAGCCTGGGTGACAGAGTGAGACTCCAACTCAAAAGAAAACAAAAAACAAAAACAGATAGCTGTAAGATCGGGGGGAGCATTTGTATAAAGTGGACATCGAAAGATTGATCTAAAGAATATCTATCCCAGCTGGGCTTGGTGGCTCAGCCTGTAATCCCATGCCTTGGGAGGTTGAGGTGAGTGGATTGCCTGAGCCCACGGGTTCGAGACCTGCCTGGGTAACTTGGTGAGACCTCATCTCTACAATAAATAAAAAATTAGCCGGGCGTGGTAGCGCGCGCCTGTAGTTCCAGCTACTTGGAAGGCTGAGGCGGAAGGATCGCCGGAGCCCAGCAGGTCGAGGCTGCGGTGGCCGGGAGCGGCCACTGCACTCC
>CAUYQG010061954.1:0-39357 GCA_963574415.1 Tarsius wallacei | reverse complement strand
GAGGCTGAGGTGAGTGGATTGCCTGAGCCCGCGGGTTCGAGACCCGCCTGGGCAAGCGAGACCTCATCTCTACAATAAATCCAAAAAATTAGCCAGGCGTGGTAGCACGCGCCTGTAGTTCCAGCTACTTGGAAGGCTGAGGCGGAGGGATCGCCGGAGCCCAGCAGGTCGAGGCTGCGGTGGCCGGGAGCGGCCGCTGCACTCCGGTCTGGGCGACAGAGTGAGACTCCAACTCAAAAAAAAAAAAAAAAAAAATGTAAACCTAGTATTAAGCCCAATTGTAATTAAATGAAAATGAATCTTAGAGAATTTAAAGTAAAATATATATTAAAAGTAATATATATGACATAATTAAAACTATGCATGGAAAAGAGTGGAAATACATTAAAGGTTTACTCGTGGTTGTCTTTAGTTGGTAAGATTATGAAGATTTTTTCCTTTTCATATTCTTATAGTTGCCAAATTATTCATATTTCTATCATGAGGGGGGAAGCTTTTAAAAAGGCAACCTTCTTAGGAAGAGAAAAGGTTCTACTTGCATAGAAAACTTGTTCTGGGTTGAGGTGACATTGAGTCATTTTCTGGATGGGGACTCAAGGGAAGGGATATAGAGAGGGCAAGGGAGAGAAGTGATTACTTGATCAGAAACAGATGTCACTGACTGACATTCAAGAGTCTTCATGAACTTTCTCTGTGTATCCCAACAGTACATGAGCACTTCTCAGCTGAACCCCTGTATGGCATTCTCTGCCTACGGAAAGCCTTCCCATCTCCCAGAGACTGATTTAATTCACTTCCGTCATGAAGGCTTTCCTCATCCTCTGATCACCCCGGCCTCTATTATTTCTCCTTTCTCTGAAGTCTGCACCACCTTTTACTGGTATTAAGTCAATTCGAAGTTATTTTCTTAATTATTTATGCATAAGTAAACATCTCCCCAGCTAGACTTTAAGTCCCTTAAAGTCAGGAATTTAGATGGTCTGCAGACAGAAGAACTGGACACACAGAGAGAGAGAGAGAGAGAGATTGCGAGAGAGAGAAAGAGAGAGAGCACAGTTCTAAAGCCAGGTTAGTATTATATTCATACTCTCAGTGATGTTCTCTAAATAAAAAGTGCTGCCCTTTTGAAAATGTTACTGCTGACCATTCATCAACTAGGACATGCACTTGCCTTTTTTTTAAAATAGCAATGGTATTAAATTTTTGCTTATTCATTCATACCAGTTCTGCCATCCCCTTTGGGATTAAACACATTGGATTGCAAGATGCCTCACTATGGTTCAGGATACAGCCTATAGTCATATAAAAAGGAAGGAAGGAAGGAAAGAAAATAAAAGAAGAAAGGAAAGGCCTGCTAGGATTCAAACTCCAGACTCTTCACAGGACCCTACTTCTCTTACAGTCTTTGTGA
This sequence comes from Tarsius wallacei, assembly GCA_963574415.1. Lineage (NCBI taxonomy): Eukaryota > Metazoa > Chordata > Mammalia > Primates > Tarsiidae > Tarsius > Tarsius wallacei. The sequence continues at coordinate 37,946 of CAUYQG010061954.1, read as the reverse complement.
GCAACAAATATGAATTTGCACCTCCAATTGATGCCCTTATTTAGGCAGTGAGCTTTAGTCTATCAATATCCCCATTAACTTAAAAAAGAATGAGCCAATGCATATGGCTCAATACTTGAGAAATGATGGACTGAGATGACTATGTTCCCGCCCGCCATCAAATACTGTGCCGATACTTAGAGATAATGAGCATTTGAACTATAGCAACCTGCCTCCTGAGACATCAACAAGAGCTGTGTATCTTAAGAGAAAACCCACAAATCATAAATGAAAGCAAATGAAATGACCCGCCAAAGGACAAAGGAAGACCGAGCAGCCAGTGTTTTGCAGAAGGTCAATATCATTGTCAACTCTGAAGGGCAGGACAAAAACAAATCAATTCAGTTTCCCACTCTACAGAACTACAAGTTAGTACAACACGCATATTTTCAAGTGGGTGAGGTAACACCTAAGAGTCAATGCTTGTCCAGATGCCACTAATTACTGAGCGATCTTGAGCTTTCTCTGTATTTTAGTCCCTTAGTCTGTAATATGAGAGTGTCACCTGCAATGCCAAATCACAGAGTTGTAATGAACCAAATAACATATGAATGCAGGTTCATTTGCTACCCTATTGTGGGATGCAGTTCAGTCACACATCCCATGAACTAGATAACTCTTCTTACCGTAAATGTTTCCCTAAAGTTTAAAAACAGAAAAAGATTTCCAGGCTTCTTTTTACTTTCCCATTTGGTTTCTCCATCACTTGAGAATTCACCATAGACCACTGCCAAAAATGTGTTAAACATCTTCTGTTATGACCTACCTCTCCTATGCAGTGTTGTCCAGATACTATTTTTTGCCATGTGCTTTCTAAGAAAATAGATATTTTTTTCACATAATTCAAAGAATGCTCTTACTTTCATACTAAAAAACAGCAAATGATTCCATAGGCAGAAAGTTTACAGGTTGTTGTCGCTGTTGTTTGAGGTTACGACTACTGAATTCTATGTGTAATAGCTAACAGAGCATATTTACGTCCATTTGGACGTACTACTCATTAATACAGTGGAAGGTCCGTGGACATTGGAGTCAGGGAGACCTGTATTCACATTCCTATCCTGTGACCTTGAGAGTGTAATTCAACTTCCCTGCTCCTCGGTTTCCACGTTTGTTTCTGAGTTATTGAGATGACTTCATGAAATCCTATATAGAAAAGTAAGCGCCTAGGCTCTGCAAGTATTGCTTCCCACCTCCCCTAAATCCTTTCTTTCTGTGTCAGGACGAGTCCCACCCACCCGGAATGCAAGGCAACTTGGACAGGGCATCTTTCACCCGAGTCGAGAGGACGCGGCGATGTAAAATAAAGTGCATGATGGCATGAGTCAGGCATCCGATGGGGCGAGAAGCGGAGAAACGGAGCGGCCCCGGCCAGGGCCGCGACTTCCCCCGCGTGTGCCCAAAAGACATCCATCTGACACACTTTCAAGCCCGCACCGCTTCCTCCCGGAGGTTTGTTCCAGGATGGTGGGGAGAGGACGGAGTGACAGCACGGCCAGCAGGGAGCCTCCCGGCTCGCCGCCCCCGACCCCGCCCGCGCGGCTCTTCCCCCGGGGCCCGAGCCCCGAGGTGCGAGCCGGCGGCGCCCCGGGCCCCCGCCGCCCCCTCCCCCATCGCGCCCAAACCTCCGGGGCGCGGATGGTGCTGAATCACGAGCGCCGGCGGCCGCCGCGGCCGGTGCCGCCGCGCGCACGGGGGACGGGGTCCCCGGGGCAGGGCCCGTCGCGGCGCGGGGGCCGAGCCCTCGGGGGGCGTGGGGACGGCGGGGGGTCGCGGGGGGCCGGCGGCCGCAGGTACTCACCGGGGCGAGGACCGCCCAGCCCGGTCCCCGCCGCCCCGCCGCGGGCGGTCCCTCCGCGCTCCCGCGCCCCGCTCGCCCGCGGGCACCTCCCCGGGCCGGGCCCGCCGCCTGCCTGGAGGTCCGGCGCTGCCTCCGCCCGCCCGCCGCCCGCGGCAGCCACGGCTCTCGGGGCTCCGGCGCCCGACCCGGAGCGGCTGGAACAGCTGTCGCGGCCCGAGCGGGCGGCAGCCACCGACGGGCCAGACCATCCGCCGGCTGCGGCCGGGGGTGCGCGGCGCGCCGGGACGCGCGGGCGCCGGGATCGGGGCGGGCGGGGGGCCCGCGCCGGAGGGGACTCCGCGGGCCTCTGTCGCCGGGGGGCTTGGCAGCCGGGGGCCCGACGCGGGGCCCGCGGGCTGTCGTCGCGGGGGGGGGCCGGGCGCGGGCTTCTCCGCCCCCCCCCGGACTTGCCTTGGTCGCGCTCGGGGCGCCTTTCGAACGCGGCAAACAGAGGACCTAGCAACGCGCGCCTGGGCGGAGGCCCCTCCCCGGGGGATGCCAGGGCGCTGGCCCGCCACCCCTCTGCCTTGGGCGCCCGGGGCACCAGGTCCTGGGCACGCCTTACCGCAGACACCCCCCCCACCCCACCCCCCACCGCCACCACCAAGCAGTGGGGCGTCTCGAATCTTTGAAGGGGCTCGCCAGATCTTTTACTCTAAGCATCTCGGTGCAGCGAATCCGAAAAGGGAATCGGAGGCCAGCTGGAAAGTTAGAGGATCAAATCAGGTGTGGCCCCATCCTGCAGGGACTCTGTAGATGGGGGGAGGCAGGGATGGATCCGAAGCAGAGTGAATGCTAAGCACGTGTTGAACCACCGCAGTTGGAACGTGGAGATTTCGGAGACCGGTGCAACACATAGATCTAGAAAAGGTTATTGCAGACATGCAGGACTATTTGAGGCTCATCGCGCGCCGTTTTAGAGATGGGTGTCTTGGAAACGGGGAGGCAATCATGCTCTTAGATGAAATGAACTTCAGAGAACTGGAAGAAGTCCCAGCACATGGCTGACGTTCTTTAGACTTTTGTGGCCCCTGTCTCTGTCACAGACAGGCTCATTTCAGACCATGGCGAAGACCAAGACAGGCGTACGGTTTTCCTTATAGAATGAAAAGACAGAACAGAATTGGCAACTCCCTATACAGTGGGAACAAAGGGAGGAAAAAAAAAACCCTTCAAATGCATCCCAAATAACATGCTGTCTCACAACATAAAGTCATTTTCTCTGGATTAACATTTTGTCCTCTGTTGAGTAAATCAACATACACCGAGTACCTTCTATGGACCAAGCATTGTACTGAGGGTATTTCCAGTCTGATTTCTTCATTTATTTTTTCTAAAACCTCTTGTAAGATTGGTAATATTCTTTTTTTTAATGGAAAAACTGGGCTAAGAACTTGTGCTGAGTTAAAGTCTCATAGAAAGAAGCAGAGGAGCTGACATTGGTAGCTGGAGTCTTTAGCAAGTACTTTTCTGGGAACCATCAACATGAACTTATCATACCTATGATTGGCACTTGGGATGTGAACTTGTGAATGTTCCTTCATGAAAACTGCATTGCATAGTGGAGAGAGGGGACACCTAGGTACATAGGGTAAATGTCACCCTGGCGTAGGAATATGATCAGAAAAAGGCCGGGTTCACCCAGAACCAACCTGGAACATCAACGTCAGATGCACTGTCAGGGTCACGTGAGGGTTAAGAGGAATTCTCCACTGCCTTCTTATTCATCTTTACACTATTATTTACACTATATTATACTTTTTTTTTTTTGAATTGGAGTCTCACTCTGTCGCCCAGACTGGAGGGTGGTGGCACGCTCCCGGCTACTGCAACCTCGACCTGCTGGGCTCCAGTGATCCTTCCACCTCGGCCTTCCAAGTAGCCGGAACACAGGCGCGCGCTACCATGCCTGGCTAATTTTTTTTTTAATTTATTGTAGAAACGAGGTCTCACCAAGTTGCCTGGGTGGGTCTCGAACCCACGGGCTCAGGCAATCCACTAGCCTTGGCCTCCCAAAGTGCTGGGATGACAGGCTGAGCCACCGAGCCCAGCCTACACTATATTATACTTTACATATATTTTATTACTTTATTACAAATGGCATCATTCTTCCAGTCCCAGGAAAGGGTAAGTTTTTAAATGGACCTATTGTCATAGGTCCTTATATACCTTACCAGAATGGTTTTTTTTTTTAAGTAACAGAAGCATTCACAACACTTACGTCAGCTCAAAAAAAGCTTTCTGAGAAATCAGGAGTAAAATTAAATTGCTTCCGGATGCTATGCCACTGTTACCAGGTTAACTGTTACCATAAAGGTTCACACATCAGCACCAGCACAACAGAAATCCCCAAAGCTTCATGTTGCCAAGGGGCTGAAGCCTTGGATCCCCAGTGAAGCTAGACAGCTGGGACTCAGAGCCACAGAGGCCTTGGCCTCAGAAATGTGTGGTTCTCCTCTCTACCTGCAGTCATTTCACTGTCCAAGGGGACAATAACAGAAACAAAGTAAGTAGATGAGGCGCCTTTTGAATTCGAGCTTAATGTCAAACACTAAGAGGCAGGAATACAGGAAGGAAGGATCAGGCCCCAGGCGATCCACCTAAGACCAAAGTGGGATTCAGAACCTTATTGTTTATGGTCCTGACAAGCTGGTGACATTGCCAACCATCTATTTGTATAAGTTGACATTCTTAAAACATACGTTTCTGAATAAAGAAGAAAGGTGAGTGTTTGTGCTGGCTGCCTGGGGAAACTGTCAAAAGAAATGGAGAGAATGGTGGGAAGCCTGCATTCCCTGCTGTCTCCAGAGGCTTCAGATGGTTTTGAGCCCGATGGGGAAAGCAGTTGGGACCAGAAGCTAAGGCATCATCTTCCCAAACAACTTTGTGATAGTGTTGGTACTATCGGTACTGGTAGCCAAGTGCAGCACAGAGCTGGTAAGTGAGCTGTTCTCTCACTCAGTCTACAATAGTCCTCTGCACAGCCTTGCCACCCATAAAGAACAGCTCTGCCCAGCGAGGGCATATTCTCATGAAGGACACTGGTGGCCAATAGAAGGTCAAGGTATCTTAATTAGGATACCAGAGCAGTATAGCCGAAGTGATATCGTTCCTGAACACTTGGAAGACAGCTGAGGGTTTCTTGCCGTCTATAATGGAGCATAGAGTGAGGGTGCAGGGTCAAGGTAATGCTTGTTAAATTTAAGATTATTGTTAAACATTATGTAGGCAAAGTCATTTGCATTCACAAACTAGCATGACCTGGGGGACAGTCAAACGCTATCACTTTTGAAATGATCCTAATAAGAAGAGAGCCAGAGAGAAAAAATATGTAGTGCCTTTGATAAAGCTGCAGTGTGAGCCATGCAGTAATGAACCCTGATGCAAGAATATTCATTAAGTACCTACTGTGTGTTGGTCCCCTACTAAGACATGTGGTGACATTAATATCCCAACTTACTTTTGTGGAGGAGAGAGTGTTTAATCACGTTTCTGTTTGCTTTTAGCTAGCACTTATTAAATCATGAGTATGTTTGAGGTAAGTACTAAATTTTATATGAAATATATTGATTTTTCATGTATATTTTCACCCTCATTCAATAGATGAAGAAACTGAGAATTTCAAGGACTAATTCGTTTGTCAAAGTTAACACAGCTGGACAGAGGCAAAAGCTGAATTTCAAACCTAAACCAACACATGACATTAATCTCAGCGTACATTTACTGTCCTCTGATATACAGAGAACAAGATGTTCATTGCATGTTCCTCTGCAAGAGAAAATCTATTTTTTAATTTATTTTTTAAAGTGTATTTTCGACTCTCATTTCTAAAAGATAATGAATCAGTTCTTACAAAGAGGATTTAAATGACAGTCCTCTCAATGGAAACATTGAGTGACCTTTTCTAGGATTCCCTGTTCAGGAAAGAGACCCTGAGGAATAACTTGACCAGTGATTCCTAAAATTCTTGCTACAAATTCTAATTGCAGGAGCTATTGGGTGAGACTCTGGAATCTATATTCTCCTATGAAGCTCTGTAGTTGGTTCTAATATACAGCAAAGCCCATACAGAACAAGAACAATATAGGGTGTACAAAAAAAAAAATTCAGCCTCCTAAAACCAGCCCCTTAACCCCATCCTTTTTGAGAAGGAAATGGGAGACTGGTATTTAAAATGTATTAAATATAAGTTTACATGTATTCTATAGAAATGTGTGCATTAAAGTGCTTAGAATTATTTTTTTCCGGTGGTGTTTTACTTATTTGCAACAAATCTTCAAAAAGCCCCAAATTTAAAAATACACTCATTCACAATTACTTTTATATGTAACGACTTGGATTTTAGGCCCTTTTCAATTATCACATGATATTTTATGTAAAAGAAAAAAGAGTAATTAGATTGCATTAGATCCATGTATTCATTTTTGGAGAATTGGCATGTTTTGGAGAAATGACAGTAAGTCATTCCATCCAGGAAGATGGTAAACTTTTCCTTTTGTTTTGCATTTCCCAATAATAATTTTATAGTTTTACTCATATATGTTCTGTACCATCTTACCAAATTTATACCAAATTATTTTCTAGCACTTGTCTTCTGAATGAAATGTTCTTCCTATTTCCTTTTCTAGGTGCTTTTGCCAGAATAAAAAAAGAATAGTGATTTCTGTGATTTATTTTGTATTCATCCAATGCACCAAATTCTCATATTACTTATTTTTTCACGAGTCTCTTGGGTTTTCTCAAAAACAAAAAAATCAAGCATATCATTAGTATCAAAACCTTTATTTCTTTCTTCATCATTTATACCAGTTATTTTATTTATATTTTCCAGAGCCACCAATGTAAGTGATTATGGTACAGTGTTACCTGTCAGATTCCTGATTTTAAGTGAAAGGTTTAATTTTTGACACTTGATTTGCTAGTGGGCTTCTCTTTATTATATAAGGATTTTCCTTCTCTTTCTGTTTTGCTTGGGGTTTTCCTTGGCATTGTCACTTGACATTTATCTGATGCTTTTTTCACAACTTATTGATAATGGTCTGGCTTTTTTTCCCCTTTAATTTTTAATGCAATCAATATGTAGCTAGACTTCCTGATATTGAATCGCCCTTTCACTCTTCTAATAAAGCCTGTTTTGTCCTGGTATATTGTTCTTGTGATTCAGTCCTCTATTGCATTCTCTCATATGTTATTTAAACATTTAGCATCTATATTCAGAAATGAAATTGGCCTGTACTTTTTACTGCTGCTCTTCTAGTTAGGCTTTGATAAAGATTTGAGTTATTCTGGGTTTCATAAAATTAACTGGAGAACTTTTCATCTTTTTGTAAGGCCTACAATAGTTTAAATAATATTGGAATTAGCTATTCTTTAATAGCAAGATTAAAAATTCAACTTTGAATTCATCTGCCTGCAGCCTTTTCCAATAGTAGATCATTAATCACTTCTCCAATTTCTTCTATAATTGGTCTATTCAAGTTTTTTACTTCTTCTGTCAGTTGTGATAATGTATATTTTCCTATGAAAGTATTCGTTTCTTCTAGTCTTTTTAACATACTGCTACAGTGTCATCTTTAGTATTTACTTAGAATTCTTTTAATTTCTTTCCTGCTGTCAAATAAATAATCTTGCCTAATTTTGATCTTTTCTTTTTCTTAGCAGGTTCGTATGGTGTTTATCTATTTTATTGGTCTTTTTAAATAACTAATCTTTCTACTAATCTTTCTCTTTCCATTTGTGTTGGCTTTTTAAAGAATTACTCTTTCTACTATTTTCTCTGTTAATAATTTCATTGTTAATACCCTCCTCAAAGTTTCTTTTGTTTTTTGCTATTTTTCTTTCTTGGATTCATTCGATATTTAATTTCTTCATTTTCACTTTTCTGCTTCCTTAATTAAAGGTAACACATTTTCCTTTGAGTTAAGTTTTTGCTATTTCTCATCTATTTTTCTATGTTTCTGGGCATTTCTGTAATTCTTCTTTAATTTCCTCTTTTATACAAGACTTGTCTTATTGAATGTTTCTTAATTTTCAATTAGCTTTATTGGACTGTGGTGAGAGAATGTAACCTACAAGCTTTCTACTTCTTTGAATTTGTTTTTTATTTTTGGCTAAGCACATGATTCATTTTATAAAAGTTTATAGACATATGAAATATACTTATATGTACATATACATATTATAGTCAAGGAATAAAATGCTCTATATTAATATTTGCTACAGTTTGAAAGTCTATGTTCCCCCCAAATTCATATATTGAAACCTAATCATCAATGTGATGATATTAGAAGGTGGGGCCTTTAGGAGGTGATTGGGTCATGAGGGCAGAGTCCCTGGGATTGGGATTGGTACCCTTATAAAAGATGCCCTGGCAAGCTGCCGTGCCCATTCCACCATGTGAGGGGCATAGAAAGAAAGTTTACCAGGCATGAACCAGAAGGCGGGTCCCTACCAAACACCAAATCTGCTGGTACCTTAATCTTGCACTTTTCAGTCCCAGAACTGGGAGAGATAAATTTCTGTTTCTTTACATGCTACCCAGTCTAGAGTATTTTTTTGAATAGAAATGTACCATCTTATCACAAAGAGTCTCACAAAAATGAAACAGTGTCTCAAAGAGGAAACTAGACTACCAACTTCCACCTGCAGAATTGGGGGCAGACAGAAGGCAGGCAGTGTGAGTTTCTTGGCTCACTTGAGGATAGCAGGAAGGTATGAGAACAGAACCAGTCTACAAATGGCTGATGTCACCTTAGTAGCCTGAAAAGAGCCAGGGTCCTCAAAGACCTAGCCACCTCTTACAGAATGCTCAAGAAGAGCCCCTTTCCAAAGGTACTAAACAGGCACTTGGCATATCAGCATTTTGTCTTACGATTGCATAAAATTATCCCACCTAGCCCTGGCACCCTTTATGTTTCAGAATTAAGAACTAGGGAATGATAGGTGGCAAGGGTGCACCCAGAAGAGTCCACCCAGCACAGCTGCCCTGGGCTCAGAGTTCCGGTTTCTGTCTAGTCCCTGGGGATATTTATATATAATAAATTTGAATATAAATATACAAAAATATTCAATCTGAGAGGTTGTAGAAGAAAGGGAAGGGACTTGGCAACGAGCCAGGAGGGCTCTACTCAGGCCAACTTGAACTCCTCTTTGACCCTTTTGGCTTCTGGCTTCTCCTCCTTGGTTTTCTCTTCGGTGACTTCTTTCTTTTCCTCTGGATCTTTCTCTTTTTCCTCCTCTGTTTTGACTCTCTTGGCTTTTTTGAAATTGAGTTCTTGTGGCCAGCCTCTCCCTTCTCATCTGAGTTGGAGAACTCTTCCTGACAGGCAGTTCATTTGTCAGAGAAACAGACTGAGATGTGCTTGTCACGGTTTTCTTTGTCATCGCCAGTCTCTTCAGGGATGGCATTTGAATTCCAGGTGTAGGCAGGGCAGCATTCTCAGATTCTCAAACAGTTTCTGTATAATGTTCTTCAGATACCCATTAGTCTTCTAGTCAGTCATATGGGAAGGACTGATGTGAAGTTGGAAATCTTGTCCAAAGTATTCAAAGCAGTCATATGAACACTTATTAGGGATCTCTGTATCCAGGGCCATCACTGTTTCATGTGTCCAGCATTGGGCAACACTCCCAAAGGTCTAACCACCTCCTCCCAGCATCAGCATGGGCAGGTTGAAACTCTTGACAAATTCCACACACTTGGCGTGCCCTTTGATGATCAGATTGAAGCAACCTAACCAATCCCCAGACAGGAAGTCTGAGCTGCACTGTAAGACCATTGCACTAGGCTGAAACATCTTCATTACTTTGGACATGACCAGCTTGAAAATGGCTTCATAGGACTCATCATCAGTCCCATCTGGGAAAGGGTAGTTAACAGTATGCTTGTCTTTGCCAGCCCCCATATCCCATAGGTCCCCAGTTCCTGGGAAGTACTCTCCGTATTTATGAAAGGACAAAGTCATGACCTGGTCTGTGGTGTAGAAGACCTCGTTCATGCCATCTGCTCTCTTTATTTATGAAAGAACACAGTCATGACCCAGTCTGGTATAAAAGGCCTCTTCCACGCCATCGTCATGGTGAATATCAATGTCAATAACAGCATCCTCTGGTGATACTTTAGCAGTTCCGGGATGGCCAAGACAATATTGTTGACCTAACAGATGCCAGATGCCTCAGACTTCTTTGCATGGCGCAGGGCACCAGCCCAATTCACAGCAATGTCCATCTGCTGCTTATTAAGTTTCATAGCACTTGCCACACAGCCACCAGCAGACAACTGACACAACTCCAACAGGCCATCAAATACTGGACGGTCCTCACCTACGCTGAATCTCTGCATCTGCTTGCTGCACTCGGACATGTTATCTGGACAGATGGAGTGGAAGAATTTAATGTAGTCGTCCCTGTGGTACTTGGTCATCTCCTGAGCATTGGTTTCCATTTTTTCAGTAGAGACCATAGTTGTGCAGCAAATTGTGAGTCATGCGGATTCGGTGAGTCTTCATTGGGTGGCCTTGTCCATAACAGTAATTTCCAACATCCTTGTCATACTAATAACAGACTTTCCTTTTGGTGCCCTGCATTTGCACCATCATGCTCACCCCCCTTCCTTCCATCAGTCAGTCGCTTCACTCCCTGGTATTTTGTTATAGCTGCCCGAATGAACTATGACAATGTTTTACGTGTTCAATCAAGTTTAATAATTACGTTATTTATGTCCTTTCCATAGTGTGTGTGTGTGTGTGCATGTGTGCGTGTGTGTGTGATATTGTTTTTGTTCTGGGAGAGATACACTACAAAATCTAATATGATTATTTTTATTATGTTCTTTATCTTTTTAGTTGAAATAAAATCCCCTTGCAGTCTTAAAAGTTATATCCGCATATTTAAGTTTTTTTAAAAACCTATTCTGCATTGTCCGCTATTAAAACTGCCTCTGTTAATATCTTTCTATGCTGTCTTTTTTCTTTTTTTTAGATTAGAAAATATAGTTTATTTAGAAAGCAAATTAGACAGAGAGAGAGAGAGAAAGAGGGGATTCGCCTCCCCAAGGTAGGGAAGGGGGCCGAAGCCAGGAAACATGACAACCGCCATAGCTCAAAGAGCACCTGGTCACACCAGTCTAGCAAGGCAATGGGAAAATGGTCTGGCAATGGCCTCTATGCTTTTCCATTGTTTGACCTGATTTGGTTCTTCTTTCATTTTCAACCTTTTTATTGCTATATTTTAAGTATGCATTTTGAAAAAGCATAAATCTTTTCTTTTTTTAAAACTAAGTATTTTTAAGTAAGAGGATTTCAGTCCAAACACACTTTATAAAATGCCTGATATGCTTACCTTTATTCTTTCCATCTTATTTTGTACTTACCATGATGTCTCCCTGTTTGCCATTTTCATATGCTTACTAGTCTGATCACGTTTCATTGATTCCCTTTCACTTCATTTATTTGAAAGCTTGCTGGGATTTTTATTTTCATAATTGGTTATCTTCCCTTCCCTTTCTCTCGTAATCATATAGTATTTCTGGACTATCATATGAAAGCTAGATGTTAGTTATTTTCCTTGCCAGTTCCTACATTTTCCCCTTTTTCTTCATTTGAATAAGATAAGTCCTGTAGAATACTTTCACTTTCTTCCTTTTCCAACATTCTTTCTCTCCTGTCCTCCAGTTCTGCTTTTCATCTTTTTCTATCTTGAGATTTCTGTTCTGGCCTATGTATTGTTTGGTTCAGGCCATTTGTTGTGGATTTTCCTGTGATGAAATATTAAGTAAATATTAAGTGGATATTTGTGATATCTACAAATATTTTTCTTCCATGCTGAAAGGTGAATGATATCCTGTCCAAGTACTGAATTATTTGGTTGTGGTCCCATTGTTAGATTAAACCACGGATACTAGTGAATTCTTGTTTCTAGCTAACATTGTTACAGATGAGAAGTCTGATGCAAGTCAGATTTTTTTTTTTTCATTGTAGATAATTTGTTCTTACTGCTTGAAAACTTGTGAGACTTTTTCCTTTAGCCTTGTCATTTTAGAACTTTATCATACTTAGGTCTTAAACTAGGAAATTTTCCTCTGATTATTTTAAATTATTGCCTTACCTCCATTTGTTCATTTTTTCTCCATTTGAAGTTTCAAATGTGCTAGATCCATTGAACCTGATTTCCATTTCTTCTTGAGGTTCACTTTTTCGCCTTATCCTTTGAAATATGTTTTTAGACTTTGATCTTTCAGACCACTGATTCAATTCTATAGACAACTCTCTTCTTCGATTCTTTTCCTGTTTTTTGTTTGTTTGTTTTTGGATGCCACATTTTCAATTCCAAAAAGACTTTTTTAGGCTGCTCTTAAATCTTTACTCAAGTTGTCACTATCACTCCAGTAGTACGTTTGTTCTGATGACTGCTCCTCTCTCAGCTATTTTTCTACTTCAGGTTATTTTTTTATATCAGTTCTTTGGAGCTCAGATGCTAAATGATAGGAAGACAGTGAAAGATGGAGTCATCTCTACCTACAGGAAACTGTAGTTGAAAGCATTTCCTGCAGAAATCTAGCACAATTTCCTGAAGGAAACCCACTGCTTTCGAGTCTCTTGGTACCCTTAGAATGTAAGGAACAGGAAGACCCAGTTTTCCCTCACAACCTTTTCTTGGCCTTGTGAAGATGAGGCGATCTGAGCCAACATTGTCTTCTGTCCAGAGATCAACGGATCACTAACCATCCAGCATTTCCCACACTCTGCTGCTCTTAATCCTCACTAGCTTCCAGATGATGTTCTTTGTCCATCTCTGGGGAATGAAAGCATTGGGCTAGCTTCCCTTCACTAGAATCCCAACAAAGCCTGAGACCTCACTTCTGTCAGCAGCTACTAAGCTCCTAAAAGGCAGATACTTTATTGCTGAGGATGAAAGGAAAAGGAGTTATGTTCATGTCAATATATGGGCAGAATCTCCCTTAGATATAACTGTGTCTTTCTACAACTCAAATTAACTTTTTTAAAAATCTTCCACTCCATTGGGCAATGAAGATTTAGTCTCATCAATCTAAGATCTTCCCATGTCTTTCCCAGGATTGGGTCACGGTTCTGGGATTCTTACATGATGCTGAGATGTCAGGGAAGGAGTAGTGGGCATCTGATCTGAGTCATCTATTTCTTTTGGTATCTGCATAGAGCCAGACTGTCTGTGTTAGTTATTATTGCATGTTCTAACACCCATTTTCATATTATAAAAATAATTCATAAAGGACAATAAAGCTAGAGTTTATTGAGTCTTAGGTAGTTTATGCTTTGAAGATCAGTTAGGACTTGTCTGAAAGACTGATTTCTTGCCAAGAATATATCTGAATGAGGGACCAAGGAGTTTCCTAGTTAAAAATAACTTGTCTCAAGGGAGGAAAGTCAGGCACACAAGTTTGCTTCAATAACCATGACTTTGTGTCAGAAGGGAGGAGGTGATTTGAGTAAAACTTGATATATTTTACAATGTCCTTTAACCCAGTGCCCAGGCTTAAGTCCTGGAAAGTGGGGGTTCAAGAAAAACTAAGATGCCTGTCTTACTAGATAGATACTCAGTAAAACATTGAAAGTAGTCTACGGCCATACTACCCTGAATGCACCTGATCTTATCTGAAAGTATAAAACAGTAATATCTGGGGATTCCATGACAAAGAAGGGTAAGTCTTGGTTTTTAATTTTGGGGTTGCTGTTGTTTGTTTGCTTTCTGAATTTCAGTTTGTGACCATTGTGTGAGCAGTAACTTATCATTGGCATCAATGATACTAGCAAATGGGGAGAAGTAGCATAGGATGCAACAGCAGATTTTGTAGAATCTCAAACAGAGGGGAACGATGCCCCATGGTGAATGAGCATCCCAAACTGAGTTACTGTACCAGCCCTGTTCCTCCCCCTGGAATAACTGAAGGATATCCTGAGTGGAACTCAAGGAATGTCAGAAAAAGATGTGAAAAGAACCCGGATTGACTATTTGTAGTTACTTTGTCTCCATTTATCCCCAGCAGCTGAAGTTTGAGGAAGCACACTTTTATAATCAAATGCAACCAAGAAGGAAACTAGGTCCATAGGAATTCAAAGATGCGTCTAAGGACTAAACCAGTTCATCTAGCTTGTAACCCATGATGTAACTTAGGGAAGATGATTCAAAATAAATCACCAACAAAGCAGATTAAAAAGAAAGTCTCTTTAATATTTGTTCTACTGATTATGGGTCTATGATTTTATGACAGGATTTAAGGACTACAAACTTGTTAGCTCCTCAGCTGGTCTTATGCATGGCTCCCATACTTGGGTGATATGATTTGAAGAAGGAACATGGCTCTTCTCATCCATTGTAACCCTCAATTCTCTCTGTCAGGGATGTGGTTTAGCAGTTTCTGTTTGTTGCTCCCAGCAACAGACACCTTCTTCTTTTAGTTGTAATTTGCAAGTCTGATTATTTTAGGAGTGAGATTAAAATTTCTGGCTGATAATTATAACAAGTCAATGTGTTAATAACAAGATTCAATATGTCAAAATCATCTCTATAAAAAATTATAAACAATTAAACCTAAATCACCCAGAAAAGTGACAAGCTTGATAGATTAGTATGGCAAAAGAACTGATAATAATAGTTACTTTTTGCTGAGCTTTCAGTAATCACAATACACTATACAAAGTATTCCATTTAATCTTCATGAGGAGACCATATTACATATATTTTATAGATAAGAAAACTGCAATTTTCAAAGGTAGAAACTGGCAAAGAGGAATTCAAAACTAAGTTTGTCTAGATCCAGCTTTTTCTGATTCTTGAGTCCCCATCCACACTTACTACTCTATTGCATAATTAAGGACAAGAAGACAGTATACTTTATCACATTTGAGAACTACAGTATCTCAGACAGAATATTTCACCACTAGGCCAATTCCTTAGGAACCCCATTCTATTTGCCAAGTAAATAATACAACATTAAATTTGTTAACTTTTTTGGCACACTCTCAGATCCCAAGAATGTTAATTTCTTTAGAAGAACAAGGAATGAAAACCTGACTCACAATCAATAACCCTATCAAATACAATTCTATACCATCTTGGGCCTTGTCCTTTTGCCTATAAGTAATTGTCAAGACTAATAGATCCCATAATATTCTCAGAACATAGAGAACAATCACTGAAATTCATCTAATTATAAAAAGAAAAAAGGGAACTTTTATGCTATATGGAGCATTTATCTTTCAAAGGCTAAGCTATCTCTTGAATTATCATGTAATAATAATCCACAAGATGATTTTCCATTTCAATGACTAAAAATAGGTTCCCTGGTCTTATTCTCTACTCTTTCCTTATTGCTCTCTGCCAAAGCAAAAGATTAGCATTTGACATGTTCATTATTACCTAAATATTCAGGAATAAAACCAATAAATAAAGCGCAAAAATTAATAATTTAATTTTAAAATGTTCTTTATTTTCTGGTTATTTACCTATAATTCCAATAACAACATCACTTTGCATGTAGCAAATACTAAATAAATACATGTTGAGAGAATGAAATCTGGATTACAACAGATTGAAATTAGTAAATCAGTAACATCTGTAAGCATAGTGCAAAATTACTTTTTCTTACCTACCCAGGATCCATTCTCCCTACTCCAGTGATATAACAATTATTTTGGTGCATGACCTATTCTCCATTATGTCTTCCTGAAACATGGTGTCTTCCTGAAACCAAGGAAAAGGCATAAGGGTTAAAACTGGCCAATCAGAAATACTTCCAAGACTTTAAATGTGGAGAACCTAGGACAGTTGGAGTTCATGCATTTCAGTAGAAATACCCTAACAGGACTGTTAAATAGTTCTTGTGGTTAGGGATGAGTGCAGGTCCTTACTTGCTTTTGTTTCCTTTTCTACTGTGAAATAAACATCTCCAATTACTGGGGGAAAGCAGCAAACCTTGCCTACAAGACACAAGCAAAGACTCATTGCATGAGGAAATGGTACAAGCAAAACCCATGTCCATCTTTAGGGAAGGTAAGAAACCATCTTGGGCCCTGTGCCTTGTTCTTCTGCCTGTCAAAAGTTAGCTGGCTCTGGAGGAGAGGCAGAACATTCATGCCCCAAATTAATCTCAGAGATAAAACAGTTTCATTGCCACTTGGAGACCATGCAGGAATACTGAGAAAGTGTGGCCCCCACGGCTTAGCTGTTACAGGGTCTGATTAAGAATGAGGTTGTGGCAGGACAACAGAGAATCCACTCGTGTGCCTTCTACCACTGGGGAGAAAAGAACAAGAGTGTGGGGAGAGATTGCCTCTGCAGTGTAGGTGTGCAGGGATGACTGAAAGCTAAGGAAAGAGCAGAAACAATGAAAGAAACCCTTCAGCACCCTGCCTCCTACCTGAAGGAGTAAAGGTGGCAGTAGCCTAACTATTAAAGGAATTTAAAGCCTGTGGAGCACTTAGGGCAACAAAAGCAAAAACAATAACCAAATACAGTTCAACTCCTGACCAGATTGACCCAGCACCACACTAATGGCCTGAAAGAAAAGAGGCACATGCATATGCAGGTATAAATACTGTTTACCTTCATCTCTACTGTTATGTACACACAATGGCTAGCATTCAATCAAAAATTACGGGACTAGGAAGCAAAAAACAAAAACCCTACTGTGAAGATATAAAGCAACTAATAGAACCAAACTTAGAGATGGTCCGGATATTGAAACTACCAGATGGAATCTTCAAAATAAGGATTTAATGTGCTAAATGATCAAATGTAGAAAGTATACAACTTTCAAGAACCAATGAGGAATTTCAGCAGAGAAATAGATAACAATCTTCTACATTTTTTAGGAAATTACATTGCTAAACAAACTATGAACTCTGAGTAAAACAGCACTTAGCAATGTGTTTGAGATGCAAAACAGTCTTCAAGACCCCAAATTTGGTCAGGCGTAGTGGCTCACACCTGTAATCCCAGTATGTTGGGGAGGCTGAAATGGGGAGATTGCTGTAGTCCAGGAGTTTGAGATCAGCCTGGGCAACATAGGGAGACCGCGTCTCTACAAAACATTAAAAAAAAAATTAGCTGGATATGGTGGCGTGTGCCTGTAGTCCCAGCTACTCGGAATGCTAAGGCAGAAGGAGGTCGAGGCTGCGGTGAGCCATGATCATGCCACTGCAATCCAGCCTGGATGACAGAATGAGATTCCGATTTTTAAAAAAAAAGAAGGGGAGGGGAGCGAGGACAAATTTGTACTAGAAAGAAATGGGCTGTGAACACAAGGCAAGGCCTGTCCAGAAGGGTTTGCTAATCAGTTGGATATGGAGTGTGAGTGACAAAGAAATTGAGGCTTTCAATTCATCCTAACTGGTAATATCAAGTTACATTCGCTGAGTCGTAGAAGTCTATGGCAGAATAAGATATCTGGGAGTTGGGAAGAAATGAGTTCCATTTTAGACATGCTAAGGTTAAGATGTTTAGTAGGCATTCAAGTGGAGCTGTCAAGTAGAAAGTTGCATGTATGGGTATGGAATTTCAGAGAAATATCTGAGATGGAGAAATAAAACTGGGAATTAAAAACATATAGATGCTGCCTGAGCCCGCGGGTTCGAGACCCGCCTGGGCAAGCGAGACCTCATCTCTACTATAAATCAAAAAATGCGTCGGGCGTGGGAGCGCGCGCCTATAGTTCCGGCTACTCGGAAGGCTGAGGCGGAAGGATCGCCGGAGCCCGCTCCCGGCCACCGCACTCCAGTCTGGGCGACGGAGTGAGACTCCGACTCAAAAAAAAAAACAAAAACAAAAACATATAGATGGACTTGAAGCCACGAATCTAGCTGAGGCGCTAAGAGAATGCATGTGTATAGAGTCAGGTTCAAGGTTTAAGCCTTAGGATATTCCAAATGTAAGAGATTGGGAAGTAGAGGAGAACCTGACAAAGGAGACAGATCCACTATTTCTAGACATACCTGAGTGTCTACCTGAGTTATGTTGTATAGTCCTCACAGACTGACAGTTGTCAATGAGTCTTATTTGACTGGTCGTCTTAAATACCCGGAAAAATGGACTTTTAAAAAATGAAAAGTCCTAATATTCTTTTACCTGTACCAGGTTTTGAGCAATTTTGGGGGGAAAAACTAAGGAATTTAGTATGAGAAAAATTCTATTTCCCGTTCATAGAATATTTTTTAAAAGGCACATAGTGTATACTCTGGTTTCTCTTCAGATCGCATAACTCTTTCACCTTTTACTAAAGATTTCCATGGAGAGGAACAATTCTGAGCCTTAACCCAATTTTTTGAGGTCTTGCATCTTGCAAGGCTAACAAAGTTGTGGGGGGGAAAAGGCATTTAAAAACTGTTAAAAATTTTTTTAAAAGGCACATAGTGGTCAGTTTTTAAAATAATTTGCATTTAGCCAGCTGCCATATCATTATATAAACCTGTTAATGCAACAAGTGAGATAAAAAGAATATAAATAAGTTTTACAGTATTTACACTTGTACAAGAACTAGCCCCAAATGATGCTAAAGAAAGCCAATTTGCAGCTATAATGAAACTACAGATTCTGCGTACTGATGAGAAATTTAATGTTTTTCAAAGCTTTGTATATTTTCAATACAAATTTTGGCTGCATTTTTTTCAGAGTCAATTATGCAGTATGACATCATTTTGTGTAATAACCATGTTTTCTAGCTTTTGTATTTGATGCTTTGACATCTGGAACTTTGCTGACCCAGAGGGACTGCTCATCCCAGGATAGCTAATCCCTGAATAGCAAGCAGCTCACTTGCCTGCATGTCTCTCATGGATAGACCAGCCAATCCAGAGCCTATATCTTCATCTACGTCCTTTAGCAGGCTTTTATACCCTGGGTCGCTATCCACCTACCCTAACAACCCCAGGCCCAAGTGCCAGTCAACTAGAAACAGTCCTATGCCCCAGGTCTTGTGGAAATTATTTAAACTAGCCAATCATAAACTCACTAACCAACTGTGGGGTACTTCCCATATAGCCCTGTGTGGCAAGTCAGCTGATCTTCCCATTTCTAGGGACCTGTGAGTACAAACATCTTCCTTTATGACAGTCATCTCTGTCTTTGTGTCTCACATATTGATTTTTTTTTTGAAGTCCTAGGTACCTGATTAAAATATTCTGCACATCTCTTCACAGTGGGATCTTTCAATATAACAATACCAAAAATAATATCTAGCTTTAAAAAGGTAAAAATCCCCAAATTCAAGTTTTTCTTAATGTTTGCCTAGCTGCTTACTTTGAGGAACAAAGGATATGTTATCTTCTCTGGTTTTCTGCAGGTAATATTAACTAGGAGAGTGAAACTTCTGTCTTTACCATGTAGAGTAACTGAAGACCTCAAGGTATGAGGTTTCAGTAGATACATGTTTTTGTCATTTTTCTCTGAGCATTTTTTAAATGTATCTTTGAAATGACTCAAAGCTTGCTCCGGTTCCACTGTGTTTTCCAGCATTTCTTTTCTGACAATTCTGAGCAGTCACTTTATTTTTACCCCTCCTATGTATAATCTCAAATTACTACAAGTTGAGATTTATTGAATTGTTCCTTTGGCACCATGTTATTGAAGTCATTAATTGGGAGATTAATGATATTTTTCTTCAGGGAAAGGAAAGCTCATCTCTTATGAAATGAGATTAGAGGCAGCCTGAATGTTTCTCTTTTATAAGTGGGTTTTTCAAGGCGACAGAACCTACAGGCAATTCTTCCTTTCATGTGTTTACATTTTGGCATCACTCACTGGAGCATTTTACCCGAAGATTGGGAGAGGAGATGCCCTAAGTCCCCAAAAGATTTTGTGGTCGTGTGTGAGGACCAGTCTGGAATACCCTTCCAGGGCTCTGTCTCTCTCTTCTATTTCAGAGCCAATAAGGCCATGAGCTACCTTTCCAGAGATGAGGATTCCCCTGAGTGTTCTTGGGATGTCATTTTACGAGGAGTCAGAATCATTGAATTGTACTAGTTTTCAAGGTGGTTTTGGTTGAAACCTTTTTAAAGTGATAGATCATAAATATCAATATTAGTAATAATATCAGTGTTAATAAAATTCAGAAGTTCAGAAAGAGATTAGCTGAAACTAGCCAAGGAGTGCATGCTATTCTTTATACTGGGCTCTCCAATGAAGACAGAATAAATTTCATCTCCACACTCATTTTCGTCTTATTTTACTATCCATTATAATAATACATTTAAATGTTTTATTACTTAACTTTTAAAATTTAATGTATTAAATTTGTCACATGGTTGACGTTTTCTGTGGGGAGGATGTTTCCTAAGGAATCTTTGGAGCATTGAGAACATTTAGATTACAATTACCTACTTTTTCCAGTGAAGAGATTGACGTATGGAAATGATAACTTTCATCAATCTCTAAGCAGTTCATATTATGGACTTGGAACAGGGGTGGTCTCAAATAGTTTGTCACTTTGGATATTAAGACACTGATTATGGGGTAGATCACAGCTTCTTCTTAATTTGCTCAGACTCTGTTACATGAATATTATTATAATATCATACCATGTCATATTACGGTCTATGAGCCAATGTTGAAAGACAGAAAGTTCAGGTAGCTGAAAATAATTAAGAAGAAGAAAGAATAGACTGTCAAGGAGGCACAAAAGTCGTTAAAAAGGGATGGAATTGTGGCTGCAAACGCTCCATAGACTTACAGACTGGAAGGTTTCTGCCTGCAGAGGTGTGGAATCAGCTGGAAGGATAAGCAGTGCTGATTTTCTTGGGAGGAATAAACTCTTCTTTTCATCTAATCATTGCTTGGGCCTCAAGGGGTTGTTTTTGTCATTCACTTTTGAATTTTCTTGTTTGATCCGCTTATGTTTCTATCACTGTCTGAAACTAAACATGTCATGACTTCTGTAAGAGCTATACCCTGCATACAAAGTCTGTCCATCAAGTCCACGTCCCTCGGGAATGGCAACTGAGTGGCCACAGACCCAAGCGCCTCGTGCTGGGCTCTTGGACGTGTGCTGCAACTCCTGGGGAGAGGTCGCACTCCTCGGACCTTTCCATTCCTTTCCCGCTTCCCTTCTCCACCTCCACCTGGTGGGGGCATCGGGGAGGGCTGTGGCACAGATGTAAGAGCCTAGGAAAGTTTTGTGAATAAACTATAGATTGCTTGCTAGTTTGCAGATTAAAAAAGGTCTGCTGCAAATCACTGCATCACCCATTACAGCATTCCTGGGGACAGCTGGGAGACTTGTCTCAAGGCTTGACTAGATCCAGAGACACACAACATTGCGTGTGAATAGCAATAAAGACAAGAGTTGGCATAATTATTGAGCTGGCACACAGCACTCTCATTCAGTCTTCCTAACAACCTTATGAGGTAGGTACTATTATCTTTCCCGTTTTACAGATAAGAAAAAAAGTTACCCAACATGACACAGTGTGTGGCAGAGCTAGGATTCAAACCCAGGTCTGTACAGGCCTCTAAACTCAACTTCTGCATATGGGAGATGGTCGTGTGTTTCCTAAAAGTCATTGTCAAAATGTACCTCACCCTCTTTATGTCTACATTGTAGCTTATACAGACTTTCCTAACTGTACATTGCCAGAGTGGTCTATAAATTCTCCCTCAGAACATCATCACACAAGCAAATTGCTTTTTCGATATCATCCTTGTGCTCTTTGTATGAGACAGAGAACTAAATCTGCCTTGCTCTCTTATCTCAGGCCTACCACTAAGTAGTCACTCACTAGAAGTTTTTTCAAAAACTTTTAAGGTCTCATAATTTCAGAATTCTCACTTTAACATGCATGAAAACATATGCTACTTACACATTTTGGGAAAAATTCTGCCTTTTAAAATGTAAGTTCCCCATGACTTGAATATGCTAAAACAAGGAATTTGACTCTGTGTGGAAAAATCCCTTTTATGACACATATATTTATATCCCAGAATATAGACATTAGGAACCTCGTTTTATAGATTAGGACCCAAATCAATTATGTAATTAGAACAAAGTCACTTAGGCATATAGCAGAGCTGGAATTGAAAGCCTAATCTCCAGGTGAATGCACTTTTGAAATTCACCTGTCATTTAACTTAGTTAACATCTTCCATCTGTACAAATATAAATTCAGGGGTTTTATGGTTGTGGTGGGAAAAATCTGAGCAGAAGAGGTTCAGAAAATCTAATATAATGTGTACATTTACAGAACTTAGGAGATGAAAAAATATCAGAATAATATTAGCTGAGTTGTTAGGTGTTAGGTGTGTCTCATATATTCAACATCAAAGGACAGTGTAGAAAAGACCAGGTGCTTCATTATAGCAGGTTAGCTATAATACATGAAATAAAATGTCCGGTACAATGCCAATTGTACCAACACAAAGGACCAGGTAGGAGGGTTAGTAATAAGTTAACAAAAAAAACACATGGCTTTCTCTGTAAGCAGAAAAGTTCTTTTTCTGTTTTTGTTTTGCATTTACCTTCCCTGTTTCTTTAGCAGTGTGACCATCATGGTATTGTGCTATATGACTTGAAGTCTTTCTTGCACATCCAAGATCCAAGATGTGGGAACAAACTCCTTGGTCTGTCTGGTGTCTACACAGGAGTCCCACTGGTACTTGTGCCAAGACAAATAACCCGTTGTCTGTGTTTTGAGGGCAGAGAAAGCCACAATACCACAAAGAAAGAATGTCTTTACAAAGATATTTAAGAACTCCCTACCTTGACTCACAATATATTCCTCAAAAAGTGAAATGAGTCTGAATGTGTGAGACTCACACAACAGACAAGCACGTTACAGAGTTGCGATGGTTGCTATACCCAGAGAATGAAAACGTAATTATAATAACATGTTTAGGCTTCATCCTTAATGAAATGTTTTATCATTTGTACATATTTTTAAAATTTGTTATTTACTTTTGCTAAAGTAAAGTTGTTAAAGTAAGCCCCTGGCCAACAGACAAAATGGATTCCCCATGGCCAACTGATGTGCCGAAAGTTAAAATAGAATCAGGCAGCCGTGGTTGAATGAGAGAGTGGTCACATACTCTGTGTTCTTGGAGACATGTAAAAGTCTCACAGGGCCCTCTTTCTACAGTTAAGCCAAGCCGTTTTCTGTTGTCTTGTTGTTGGTGCCAAGATAAACTGCAGCAGGAAATATTCCCCAGCCCCTCAGCATCCTTTGAAAGAAACATCTAACAGAGACTTCTGGTTTGGGACTTGAGAACCATACAATCATGTCTCCGCTATTTCAACCAGTTAGAATGAAAAACTCCAAACCCTTCATTTGCATAAATGGACCTGATTGAGAATCAGGAAGAGACTTTTCTCTATTTACCGAACCCTCCACTTGTTCTTCAGATTACACTTTCACTTTTACTGGAGGCTGTGCCTTCCCGATCTGCAGAATTTTTTTTTTAATAGAAGACAAAGCTCTCCCTTTTTCTTCTGCAGATATCATGATCTTTTGTCAACACAGTTGATTGGCATTCTATCAGGCATTTTATTTCATGTATAAGGCTAACCTGCTATAATGAAGACACTAAAAAATCCCATGCTAAGAAAAAAAAAGAAATTAGTGCTCTTCCACATAACTGTTTGGAGGTAAATGGGCTGTTAGTGGGCTCCACCAGGTTATCCAGGTACTCGGGGTTTGCTTTCTTTTTTGCCCTTATTCACCTGATTGACAATTCCCACAGAAAAGAAAGAAGGACGCGAAAGGCAAGCAACATCTTCTCAAGGATGCGACCCGGAGGTAGCACTCACCACTTATGCTCATAACTCATTGGCCAGAATGGTCACGTGATGAGACCTAGTGGCAAAATAGATTGGGATATGTGGTCTTTGGCTGAGTTTAAATTCAGAGTTCTATTACTCAAAGGAAGAAGGGGAAAATTAATATTGAGAGACAAATAGCAACTACAGACATCTCTCATTTCACACATCCAGAGTGAATGGACACAAACATATTTTTCCAGCTGACTTTACCTTTTTAATTTTTCATATAGCTCAAGACATCATAATGATCATCATGGTCTTTGACAACACTTCGGTTGGCCATTTCTCCATAACAAAAATAATTGCTATCACTTCCTGCTTACAGTGGGGTGGGCAGTTAGTATTAGGGTGGTGCTCATGGAATTTCTTAAACATTCTATGGTTCCCAACTAAGTTATCAGGAGATTATAGTCACAGCCAACTTAAAATTTAAAGAGTATACTGCCTACTTTCTATGCAATTTCTTTTTCTATTAACAAGGCCAATTGTTGATCCTCAATCCCCAAATTGGTCACCATTCCTTCCTAGGGGATGTGTAAAATCTAGACTGATCCTGAGTGCCTGGTCTATTGCACCTGGAGTTGAGTAAAGTCTCTAAGTCAAAGACATCTAGTAAGGAACTAGAGAGAGAACAAAGACCGCCCAAAATAAACATACAAGCAGCAAACTAAAATTGACACTGTGGCAAGAAGAAAGAAAAGGATCTGAACTTTCTTGTATGGACATTTTCCAGAATATCCATTTGGAAAAAGCACTAGAGATATTCATGCTCTGTTCCTCATGTGGCCTATCCATGCCAGAAACACAATGCCTGTATCCCAAAAATGGCAGTGGATGGCAGACTGGTCTTTATTACATGCATCCCCAAGTTTTTAAAATGCCTTAGAGTCTCTAAAAGCTGACACTGGTGACAGTGTGTAATTTCCCACAAGTTCTACAATGGGGATATTATTATCAGCTCAGTTTTACAGATGAGAAAATAGAGGCTCAACAAGATAAAATAACTTGTTGAAGAGTACAAATCTAGGAAGTAGCAACCAGGGCTTAACCTTACATCTGAATCCCTAAAACATGTAACTATTCTTGCCCAGCTGCACCAAGCCCAAAATTTGGCAACTGTCTGAGTCTGCTCCATTTAGTCTTCTCACCCGATCAGCCACCAAGTCCTATCCTTTTCACCTCTTTGAGAGGTTTCCACTTGCTACTACTGCTTCTGGGCTAGTTCAAGGAATCTTAATTCTAATAATTACTTCATCTCACCTTGAATTTTGTCCCACTTCCAATCCAGCCTTTATATTATCATCCATGTGGTTTTGTTTTAATAACACAAGTCTGATCCTGTCTCTTCTGTGCTTGAAATCTTCACTGGTTCTCCATATCCGCTATATTAAGTCCAAACTCTTAGTTTGGTATAAAAGACCTTGGAAACGTAGCCTCTGCTTATGGTTTTTGCTTTTTTTGTGTTTTTTTTTTTTTTTTGGTGTTGTTGTTGTTGTTGTTGTTGTTGTTGTTGTTTAAGGCAGAGTCTCACTTAGTTGCCCAGGCTGGAGTGCAATGGCATGATTACATTCACTGCAGCCTTGACCTCCTTGGCGCAGGTGATCCTTCTGCCTCAGCTTTCCCAGTAGCTGGGACTGCAGGTGCGCGTCATCACACCCAGCTAATTTTTGTATTTGTTGTAGAGAGACAAGGTCTCGTCAAGTTGCCCAGGCTGGTCTCGAACACCTGGGCTGAGGCAATCCTCTCATCTCTGCCTCCCAAGGTGCAGGGATTACAGGCGTGAGTCACTGTGTTCTGCTGCTTATTGCTATTATTCTGTTCTGATCTCATTACCAGTAGAGTACTCAGCAGTGCACCCCCATAGGAAAAAGGGTCAGATCTCCCATCATCAAGCCATTCTAGTCATGGACTTACAGAAAATTCTTTATCTCTGTGATTAATTTTTTCAAAATTTTATTTTTAAAGCACAAAGTCTTTATCAATCATATTTAGGTAGCCAGGAATATTTGTGTTTCTTAAGTTTCTTCACAGGCAATGGTGAAATACAGGGAGATGCCTTTTTTTCTGCAACTTTACAAATATGCCTGCTATGAATGATTGAGAGTTCTATTTTCTCTTTCTGCAGAGAAGTGGGTAGTTGGTTCTTTAGATTATCCTGACTTTTGATAGGAAGAAGTACTTCCAAAATAAGTTATAGAAAAGTTTTTTCCTGTTCCCTAGAAGTCATTTATTTCACCGGGTAGAATTGTCAAATGTCAACCATGACTCCATGAGTTGATGTAATGCGTTAAATATAATCAAACTAATTGTTGCCCCTTCCTTTTAGGGTAATTCTTCCTGCCCCTTTGATGGTAGGTTTAGTTATATGACTTGCTGTAACCAATGAAATGGAGTGAAAGTGGTGATGCCAACTTCAAGCAGAAGTTTTAAGAGCCTTCATGTGGTTTTACAATTCCACAATTACAGGAATGGTTAGATACAGGCTTCTTTTTCAGCCTGACTCCAAGAGAAAGGGATGTGGCCCAGAATTTTGCTCAATCTGAAGCAAACATGTAATGATAGTAAGAAAGAAACCTTTTTTTCTCTCTTGGGAGGCCACCAAGGTTTTGGAATTGTTTGTAACGCCAGCATATCTAGCCAAAGCAGACTAATGCAACTTGGGCTTTGATATTTCCCTCCTCCATATTCCATCAAGTAGATTATTTCCACAGTCTCATCTATAATCACTAAAACATCTTTGGTTGTCTTTCACATGCATCATAGTGAGGTTTTAGTACATATCTGCAAAATTCAAAGGGAACGATGTCGACACTCAAAAATCTCAGCATTGAAAGGGACCTTAATGTCATTTGGCCTAATAATTCCCTATATATATGGCACTTGAAAATTCTGTTTGATTCTTCTGACAAGCTTCTGCTTAACCAACTCCAGTCATGAGAATGTCATCCCTCCCCAAGGCAGCCCACGTCAATTGAGGCAGCTTTACTTGTCAGGAAAATCTTCCTTATATTTAGTGGAATTTGTTTTTCCCTTTCACTTCACATAGCCAGTTGTTCTAACTCTACTGGGCACATGCTTCTCTCCCCTCTCCTCTGCTCTCCTTAGACTAATCACTTCTGGAGCATTCAAATGTTTGTCACAAGTCATTATTTCAAGTCTTCATCATCAAGATGGTTGCTGTCATCTGAAAGCACTACAGTGTGCCTTGCTTTTCTTGATGTGTGTATTCAGAACCCACACAGGTAATCAAAGGGTATTCTGATATATGGTGCAGAGTATAGACAGCCTATCATGTCCCTTTCCCTGCATTCTACGTTTCTGTTAACTCAGATTGAAACCATATTAACCTTTTTGACAGTTATATCACACAATGGGGAAAGAGGACTTTTTAAAGTAAAATTAAATGTTTTGAAATGAGAATAGAAACAAAAACAGAGTTAAAAATTTGAATAAGATTGTAATACTGGATATGGATGAGAATTTTTCCTTGATACCACAAAACCACTTCAATGGTTTTAGTTAACATTAAGTGATCATCTTGTGACCTCATCCATTCTCAGGACTTTTTGCCTTTCATTTGTCTGCCTAAACAACCTTCATCACCGTGTTCTCCTCTAAGGAGGTATACTCCTCCTTCCATTCTAACTGAAAAATTATCTACTGGCTATGGTATTCCCCAATTTCCCTACAAAATTACGTCTTCTCTTGTCTGTTTTCCTATTTTTAGATACTTCTACTAAACCCACTTGCCACAGTGCCTCATCATTATTTGCTGATATGTCTATAAATATTACCATTAAGGATGATGTCAAGTTTAAGTTTGTATTTCCTGCACTTTAAAAAATATATGGCTAACATGTATTGATTGCTTACTACATGCTCAACCCTGTACTAATGACTGTGCATACGTTAACTAATTTAAAGCTCATCATAACCTTATGAACAAAGTCCTATTATTATTATTAGCCTCATCTTATTTATGAGCAAATGGGGGCTTATAGGGTTTAAATTACTTTCCCAAAGTGGCACGGATAATAAGGTGAAGAGTTGGAACTCAAACCCAGATCTCTCTGCCTCCAGTTGATGTATAGCAAACACTTTGTAAAGTGAAACAGCTTGGGTCAAAATATCAATTTCTTAAAACTCTCAAGTCATGACTATAACAAAAATAGCTCGCTCAGTACAGTTTCAAATAAAACATTAAACAACGAATGGCCAAGTATAACATTCTTTTGTGGTTTTTGCTCCTGCACTGCCAAGGCCCTATGCCCAGATCCTGCCCATTCCTTGGCAGGGCTCTGGTGGTTCGCGTCCTGTGATTTTCTGCTATTGCTGCTGCTGCCAATCTCTGCCCCACCTGTTGGGGGTCTGGACCAGCTGCTGCCGCCTCTAACACTGTCATTACCCTTGTTTCCAACTCCGTTGGTTGTTTCTTCTACATCATAAGCAAGTTTCCCTTTTAAAAATATTTTTAAAATTTAATACTCAGTTCTCACATCTATAATAGTTCTCTCAAAAAACTGTTAACAGTTTATTCCTTCTTCTTCGTGTGTGTGTGTGTGTGTGTGTGTGTGTGTGTGTGTGTGTAGGGAGAGAATGGGAACTTTTGAGGATGGGAATAAAAGAAGTAAGGCCAAGTAAATTAAAATAAGTAGGACTCACCAGGTATGGTGGCTCACGCCTATAATCCCAGTACTTTGGGAGGCCAAGGTGAGAGAATTGCCTGAGTCCACAGATTTGAGATGCCTGGGCAAGTTGGTGAGACCTCGACTCTACAGTAAATCAAAAAAATTAGCCAGGAGTGGTGGCACGTGCCTGTAGTTCCAGCTATTTGGAAGGCTGAGACGGATGGATCGCCTGATCCCAGCAGGTTGAGCCGCGGTGGCCGTGAGCATGCCACTGCACTCCAACCTGGGCGACAGAGTGAGACTCCGAATAAAAATAAAATAAAAAACAAGTAGGACTGCTAGGGACTTTCTTACTACTCAGTTTCCTGAATCAGGTAAGAAAGCCGGGCAAATCCCCACACAGACTCCCCCAGTAATCCGTTGCAATTACTTTGAAAAATTTATGCCAATGAATCAAATTGTTATTGTATGCCTTTCTATAGAAATATGCCATGTTCTTCATTCTAAGTGAACTAACTCAGGAACAGAAAACCAAACACTGCACGTTATTGTTGTAGAATGGTATACGGAACCCAAGAGACTTGGTACTGATGAGGGCTCTTCCCTCTCTTTCTTTAGGCCGAAATTGGGAGGGACCCTACCCTGTTCTCCCCACTCCTTCAGCAGTGAAGGTTGCTGAAATAGATTCTTGGACTCATCATACTAGAGCGAAAGCCTGAAGTCCAGGAGACGTTGTCTCTGCTGACCTAGAGGGACACTCAGAATACCATTGTGAACAAGTTGGAGACCTCAAACTCAAGATCATAAAAGACAAGTGCGTATAACTACCCTTCCATGGATAGTCTCCTTATAGTTTTACCTATATTTTTCTGCCTTAGTTTTTGTTTTGATCTGCACCGTTAAACACCTTTTCAAGGACTCCTTAACCCTGAATGCCCATGGGACTTTCTTCCTTAGACAGTCATACCTTTTACCCCTCTTTCTTACAAGATTTCTCACACGGGAATGAGCAAAATGATTAGTCTATTTTATTTCCTATTTCTATCATCACTAGCCCTAGCTTCTTATAAGCGTCCCCTTTCTCTCTCCATTATGCACTTGGTTCAACAGGGTAATTATTTAAATTGCTGGATATGCCCATAGGAGGGACCTCCTCTTACTCTTCCCCCAATACCTCTACCATGATCTCTCAAGCAGATTGGAAATATTAATGGTTCTTGGTATGAACTCACTGCCCTAAAAAGAGTGCTGAAACCTGACCAGAAAGCCCCTAGGGCAAAAAGGCCTCACTTAAGGTTGGAGAAGTGGCAGGGATGTGAAGAATGCTTCCATCTGCTTTTGATCGCACCTGAGACTATCCTGGGTGGGATGTCTCCCCAAGTTCTGTAATGAGACTTTGCATGGGTAACTTCATAGAACCCTAATCATCGTGCCTGCAGAACCCATACACATCATGGCATGGTCCCTTGGGAAAACACCAAACGGGAATGGCTGAGGTTATCCTAAGAGGATTTTCCTCATTACTGTTCCTGGAACCCTGACAAACCAGAGGAAACTACAGCCACTGGGATAGTCTTCCCGTTTGGAATTATTGGGGCGCCTTCCTTAATTGGAACTGGGTATTACTTTTTATGTGGTACTGGGTTATATACTTGGTTTCACCCTACCATTGGAAAGGTGATTGCACAATAGAGGCTGCTATCCCTAAGATAACAATCTTCAGCCAGGCTCAAATGGCTTCCTCAGGGCATAGTCTAAAGTCAGGATCTTTCTTGGAACAGTCCCTGTGACCACATTGTCGCAAAAAGCTGGCAACACCTGTGATACATCTAATCTAGAAGGACATGCAGTCTTACAAAGACCTGGGATTGGACACTCGATTGCCAGAGGTTCCTTTTGGTTTGTTGGAATATCCCTGCTAGAAAGATCTGTTTTGAACCTCACCCTCGTGGTGCAATAAGGATGGAAAATTATGGTAGCTGCTATCGAGACTCAACAGCATTCATCAATTCATGAACTACTGCAGTCCTGAAAAATAGTTGAACATTGGATATGCCCATGGCAGAATATGGAGGAACATGCACGTTCTTAAATGAAACTTGTTTTTGGATTAACACCTCCTCCCAGGTAGAGGAAAATCTGCAAATCTTAAAAACAACTAAATTACTGATACCCTAAGAAAACAAACTGATTCAAACCTCAGCTAGTTACAACCTTTCTTATCCTCCCTAGGAATTTCTAACTTGTGGACACGGATTATTCCCTTGAGAGCTCCTTTTTGTGTACTGCTCACAATTGGTCCATGCCTAGTAAACCTCTTTGTAAAATGGGCTTCTTATCATCTAGAGGCCAGCAGACTCCAAACGGTACTGCAAAAGGAACCTCGTATTAAAACTTCCTACCACCAAGGACCCTTAGATCTTCCTCCCGAGGGTCCCTGGCTGCCATTCTCCTGCGACGCCCACGATCAGCAGGAAGTAGAAAGATCGCTCATCGTTCCTAAGCCCTAATGGCCGTTGGGGTCACCACTCCAGAGAAGGGAATGAAAGAGGAGAAAGGAAGAAACTGGATAGGCAGACAGATTAGGGCGGGTCCTGGTAAAAAAAAAAAAAAAAAAAAAAATACTGCTGCAAGCGCTACGGACCGGAGTGAGAACACCTATTTCCAGATCCATGGATTGCCCCTTTCACCCATCGGGTACAATGTTCACAGGTGGGTGTGGTGGGTACACTCAAAGCTCAGACTCCTTTGCCAATGCAACTGTGTAACCAAAAACTATTTGTACCTCCCAAAGTTATTGAAATAAAGAAAAAAAAAAGAGGAAGTATGTCATGTTCCAATAATGGCTGAGAAAATATGAAATGGAATTAAGTAGAACTTAGCATTTATTGTTTGTTGGGTTAAGAGCTGTATATACACCGGGGAGGTAGGTGGAGGGGAATATTTTGACTGACTTGAAGGGTTAGCATAGAAAAGAAATGTCAGAGCCAAGCAAATTTAGGGATGCCCCAGGACAAAGGGGATAACAGCGCATTAGGACTGTTATGGAATGAACGTTGTGTCTCTCTCCAAAGTCATATGTTGCAGCCCTATCCCCCAAGGTTGCTGTGGGACCTCTGAGGAAGTCATTAAAAGTAAGTGAAGCCACAAAGATGGACTCCAACCCGATAGAATTAGTGTCCTTATAAGAGACACCAGAGAGCTCGTCTGCTCTGTCCCTCCCTCTTTCCCTCCCTCCCTCTCTTTTTCCTTCCCTGCCCCCGTTCCCTTCCCCTTCCCACCTCTCCTTTCTCTTTCTCTCTCTCCACTTCCTCTCCCCAGCCATGTGCACACATTGGAGGAAAGGCCATGTAGAATATAGTAAGAAGACAAGATGAGAACACTTCCTGCAAGCCAGGTAGAGAACATCTACTAGAAACTGAATTGGCCAGAACCTTGGCCTTGAACTTCCAGAAGTGTGAGAAAATAAATCCCTATTGTTTAAGCCATGCCGTCTATGATGTTTTTGTTATAGCATCTGAGCAGACAAATACAAGGACTTACATGGGTAGCAAGTGGTAGAAGCGAGGACCGAAAGTGTGCATCCCAAGGCAAGCAATCAGGATCAGAAAGCTACAGCATCACTGAAAAACTCCAGGATCAGGAGAGATCACTGGAAGAAAGCAAAAACCAAGAATTTTGAGATAAGACTTTCGGATAGAGAACCAAAGTAATATACATACAGGGGATGGGGAGTAAATAATACTAATTTAAACATTTCTAGAATGATTTTTACGTGCCAGAGACTTCATGTGCGGTCGTCTAAGGAGCCATCTTTGTACATGAACTTAAGTTGTTCACGATCCTCTCATGTATGCTCTGTAGAGAAAAACACTTAATCTTGCCAGCTCTGGTATCATCAAATATGGGTTCCCTGACCTGTGAAGTGAGGGCTATTATGGCGGAAAAGTCCAGGTGGAAGCCACTGAAACTTCTTTTACCAAGGAAGATAGTAAACCAGAGGCAACACCACCTCCCCAAAAGGACTGCAGAGATTAATGCCACCATTATGCATTTGAAGGATGTGGGGGTGGTGATTCTCACCACGTGTTCATGGAGCTAGCCTATTTGGCCTATGCAGAAGACAGATGGAATTTGGAGAATAATGGTGAATTATCATGAGGCGAACCAGATGGTGACTCCACTTGCAACTGATATACCAGATGTGGGTTCATAGCTTGAGCAAATTAACACATCCCCTGGCAGCTGGTATGCATCTATTCATCTGGCAAATGCCCTTTTCTTTCCATTTCAGCCATTAAGACCCACCAGAAGCAGTTTACTTTCAGCTGGCAAGGCCAGCAATACACATTCACTGCCCTACCTCAGGGGTATATCAACTTTCCAGCCCTATGCATAATTTAGTTTGCAGGGATCTTGATCGCACTCCGCTTCCACAAAATATCACACTGGTCCATTACATTGATAGCATTATGCTGACTGGACTTAGAGAGCAAGGAGTAGCAACTACTCTAGACTTAGGCAAGATGTTTATTTGCTAGAGGGTGGAAAATAACCTGACAAATATTTAGGAACTTTTTCCCCCAGTGAAATTTCTAGAAATTTCGGTGGGGGGGGGCATGTCAAGATATCCCTTCTGAAATGAAGAATAAGGTCTTGCATCTGGCCCCTCCTTCGACATGACTAGTGAGCCTCTCTGGATTTTATAGACAACATATTTCTCATCTGGGTGTGTTACTCTGACTCATTTACCAGGTGACTTGAAAAGCTCCTACTTTTGAAAAGCCTAAAGCAGGAGAAGACTTTGCAATCAAGGTCCTGGCTGCTGTGTAAGCTGCTAGGAAATTTGGACCACATGATCCTACAGAGCTAGTGGTTCTTGCCGTGTCACATAGGGATGCTGCTTGGAGCCTTTGGCAGAGCCCCGTGACAAGTTGCAATGCAGGCCCTTAGGATTTTGGAGCAGGGCCCTGCCATCCTCCATAGATAACGATTCTACTTTTGAGAAACAGCTCTTGACTTGTTACTTGGGCTTAGTAGAAACTGAAGGCTTTACTATGGGCCTCCGAGTTACCATGTAGCCTGAGCTGCCCATTATGAACTGAGTTAATACCAAGCCATGACGTCGGGCATGCACAGTAGTGCGTCATCCATTTCATCAAGTGGAAGTGGTATATACTTGATGGGGCCTGAGCAGGCACTGATGGCACAAGTACATTATGTGAAGAAGTAGCCCAAATGCCCATGGGCCCCACTCCTGCTACACTGCCTTCTCTCTTCCAGGCTACACTGGGACCTCACAGGGAATGCTCTATGATTAGATGATAGAGGTAAAGAAAGCATGGTGTGGTTTAGAGATGGTTAGGCACTATATGGAGGCACCGGCCAAAAGTGGACAGCAACAGTGCTACAGCTATTCTCTAGGACATCCCTGAAGGGCAGTGTTGAAGAGAAATCTTCCCAGTGTGTAGAACTTTGAGCAGTGGACGTGGATGTGGTTGTTCACTTTGCTTGGAAAGAGAAGTGTCTGACCAGGTGCAGTGGCTCATGCCTGTAATCCCAGCACGTTGGGAGGCAGAGGCAAGAGAATTGCCTGAGCTTAGGGTTTCAAGATCAGCCTGAGCAACGTGGTGAGACCTCATCTCTACAATAAATCAAAAACTTAGCCGGGCGTGGTGGTGCATGCCTGTGGTTCCAGCTACTTGGAAGGCTGAGGTGGAAGGATCACCTGAGCCCAGCAGGTCAAGGCTGCAGTGGCCATGAGTGTGCCACTGCACTCCAGCCTGGGTGACAGAGCGAGACTCCAACTCAAAAACAAACAAACAAAAAAGAAGTATCCAAACAGGCATGTGATTATCTACTGATTCATGGGCTTTTGCCAGTGATTTGGCTGGCAGGTCAGAGACTTTGAAGGAATATGAGATTGGTGACAAGAAAATTTGGGGAGGAGGCATGTGGATAGATTTCTCTGAATGGGAAAAAAGCATGAAGATATTTGTGTCCATGTGAATGCTTAACCAAGGATGACCTCAGCAGAGGAGGATTTTTATAATTGAGTGGAGATGACCTGAAAGCCTTTTCCCCAGCCACCAATGTCATTGCCCAATGGGTTCATAAACAAAGTGGTCACAGTAGTGCAGATGGAGGTCATGGATGTGCTCAGCAATGTAGACTTCCACTCTTTAAGACCTACCTGGCGTCAGTCACTGCTAAGTGCCAAATTTGCCAGCAGCAGAGGACACTAAGTCCCTGATATGGCGCCATTCCCTAGGGTAATCACCCAGTTACCTGATGATTACATTGGACCAGGTTGATTATGTTAAACCACTTCCATCATGGAGGGGGAAGCAGTTTGTTCTTACTGAAATAGACATGCACTCTGGATAGAGATTTGCCTTCCCTGCATGCAGTGCTTCTCCCAAAACTACCATCTATCTATACCTCCTTAGACTTACAGAATACCTTATCCTCCACCATGGTATACCACTGCTTCTAATCCAGGAACTCACTTCACTGAAAAAGAAGTGCAATAATGGGCCCACGCTCATAGAATTCTCTAGTCTTAACCATATTGCCCACCATACTGAACAGCTGGTTTGACGGAACCATGGAATGACCTTTTGAAGACTCAATTACAGCAACAGCTAGTGGCAATATCTAGGTGGCAGAGCTGGGTCAAGTTTCTCCAGAAGGTGATAAATGCTCTGACTCTGTGCCCAACATATGGTGCTGTTTCTCCCATACCAAGGATCCAAGGTCCCGGAATCAAGGAGTAGAAATGAAAGGGCCTCTACTCACTCATTACCCCTAGTAACCCACTAACAAACTTTCAGCTTCCTGTTCCTGTAGCCTTTTGGAACAGGAAGGTCTGAGGTCTTGGAACCAAATGCAGGAATGTTTCCACCAAGAACAAGAGGTTAAGACTGCCACCTGGCTACTTTGGACTCCTCAGGTCTCTGAATCAACAAGTAAACAAAGGATTTACTCTGCTGGCTGGGATGGTTGATCCCAACTACCAAAAGGAAATTGTATGGGTACTCCACAATGAAGATAAGAAAGAGTATGTCTGGAACACAGGAGATACCTTAGGGCATCTCTTAGTATTATCATGCTCTGTGATTAATGTCAGCAGAATACTACTACAACCCAATTCATTCAGAACTACTTAATGGCCTGGACCCTTACAGAATAAAGATTTGGGTCACGTCAGCTGGTAAAGAAGCATGATCAACTGAGATGCTTACTAAGAGCAAAGGGAATGCAGAGTAGGTGGTGAAAGAATGTAGTTACAAATCCCAGCTATGACCACATGTGATTGTAATGAGTATGCCTCCTTATTTTGTTATGATTATCTGTTTTGTGTGTATATATCTTTGTTTTCCTCCCTCTTATTTCCTTATCATGCAACATAAAATGTATTGTCTTCCTGTTTTAATATTTTAGCATTGTTAATTTTACATCCTAGTATTTAAGTTATGGAATACCAGCGGAAGAGTAAATGTCACACAAGAACTTTACATCCTCTTCTGGGGAAGAGGTTAGTGCATTTTCAGTTGTACTCAGGATAGTTGTATCATGTCAGGCAGAATCTGACTTTGTTATTGTCATCATTTGGAGATTAAATATGGTTTAAGGAGAAGTGCATTGGGAACCAAATTGACAAGTGGTAGATTGTGATGGTTAATTTTAGGGCCAACTTGACTTGGACATAGGGTGCCCAGATACTTAGTTAAACATTATTCTAAGTGTATCTGTGAGGGTGTTTCTGGGTGAGATTAACAATTGAATCAGTAGACTGAGTGGAGCAGGCTGCCCTCCTCAATTTTGTTGGACCTCATCTAATTCGTTGAAGGTCTGAACAGAACAAAAGGAGGAAAAGGGGAGAATTTTCTCTCTCCACCTGCCTGCTTGAGCAGTAACATTGTTCTCCTACTCAGATTGGGACTCATACACCGTTAGCTCTCTTGGTCCTCAGGCCTTTGAACTAAAACTAGAACGATACCACTGGCTTTTCTGGGTCTCCAGCTTGCAAACAATAGATTGTGGGACTTTTCAGCCTCCATAATTACATGAACCAACTACACACACACACACACACACACACACACACACACACACACACACACACACCCCTCAACACCTCATTCATTGATTCTGTTTCTCTGGAAAAGTCTGACTAAATACAAACATTTTGGGTAACTTTTCACCCAGTTTAGAATGTAAATTGAGTCATTTTAAAATTCAAATCCCTTCAGATTCTTCAACCTTCTCAAGGATTTTCTTCCTTCAGTAGTGTCTGGATACAGAGGGAATAAAAACCTGAGTCTACCAAGTTGTGCTTCCTTAAATTTTCTATACTTTTATCTCATCTTTAAAATAAAGATTGTAATACTACCAACCTCATGTTATTATGAGAATTAAATGAGATAAAGTATGTGAATGCTCTTTTTTAATGCACTCTGGTCCTTACTTGCCTCCCCCACTGATGATGTAGCCTGTTGTTTGATTTTTGCGAGTGGGACTGGGTGATTAACCCAGGCAATTACCCTGGCTCTCATGAGCTTCCTAATTGTTTGAGACTTAGTTGAATCCTCCATCTGGTTTCCTATTTCAGATGGCTTGTAGCTTTTGCTATGGTGGTTCCTTTCCTTCTCCTTTGTGACTTCTTGGTGGATACACTGACTTTTAGTTATCATCTATTTTCTGTGTTTCTTCTTGGGGGCTAACGTCACAATATCTATTCTGTCCCACTCAACATTTATCTTTTATAATGCTTTAGTTCTGCAATCTCAGTTTTGTTGATCCAAGTCAATCTTGTTTATAAATCAAACCAAAACAACTTTACTTTCAAGGGCTAGCTCTTGAAAATCAAAAGCTCTTTGGTCTCAGACTGTGATGCCTGCTGAGTGTTGTAAAAATTCTACTTAACATTTCTACAAACTTCTTGGTTGTAGACTTTATTTGCCTTGCCCCTGAAGCAATGGATATTTGCCTACTAAATGGAAAATTTAGAAGCCAGCGAAATAATCTCAAGGGGAAAAAAATGCCCAAATTTGGATAAGGCATTCTGTAAGTCCTGATAAGTATGATGGATTGACCAGATGTAAAAGACATGCC
The DNA here is from genome assembly GCA_963574415.1 of Tarsius wallacei. NCBI lineage: Eukaryota > Metazoa > Chordata > Mammalia > Primates > Tarsiidae > Tarsius > Tarsius wallacei. The sequence goes on along the minus strand of CAUYQG010061954.1, from coordinate 544 downwards.
ATGTACTGCTTTAAACACATGGAAACACTGCATAAAATACAAAATATTGTTTTTAATGTGTTTGTGAACTTAAAAGAAAGAAAGGGAACAATCCAAAGCATCAGAAATTAGTAGGAATTCAAAGTCAGAACAGTGAGCAATAGTTTATCAGGACTGAAAATAGTTGTTAAAAGCAGAGGGCTAAAGCCGGGCTCGGTGACTCAGCCTGTAATCCCGCACCTTTGGGAGGCTGAGGTGAGTGGATTGCCTGAGCCCGCGGGTTCGAGACCCGCCTGGGCAACTTGGCGAGACCTCATCTCTACAGTAAATCAAAAAATCAGCCGGGCATGGGAGCACGTGCCTGTAGTTCCAGCTACTTGGAAGGCTGAGGCGGAAGGATCACCGGAGCCCAGCAGGTCGAGGCTGCGGTGGCCAGGAGCGGCCACTGCACTCCAGTCTGGGCGATTGAGTGAGACTCCAACTCAAAAAAAAAAAAAAAAAAAAAAAGCACAGGGCGAGAACTTTAATGTTTGCAACAAAAGGCCCATATATAAGCAACTGTGGA
>CAUYQG010061953.1:0-13202 GCA_963574415.1 Tarsius wallacei | reverse complement strand
TATAGTGAAGCAGCAGCAGCCAGGGCCACAATATCTGGCCCTGTGTGGGACTGAGGGTCCCCGGGCCTCGGACCAGTGCGGCTGGCAGTGGGCAGGGGGTGGGGGAAGGAAAGCCAGTGTCTTTTTGGGAACTCACGTTTGAAGAAGCTCACAATTCCACCTATGCTGTCGACATCTTACCGGAACTCCCCAATTGCTTTCTATCTTAACCATATTTCAGAGGAACTCCACATTTTGTTTTAAAAAAGTGATGGTCCCTAGGATAGAGACAAATGGTAGAGACAAGGGGACATCGCAGTAGTTCAGGGGAGAAATGACAGTTCTGCAACCCAGAAAAAGGTGACAATGTCTAGAAAAGTTCAAATTCTCAATACATTTTTAATGTCAGGAAACAAAATTCAAGATATGCCAGTAAATTAAATACAGGCTGTAAAAGGAAGAAGGAACTGACTACAATTCCATTATCTGTAGAATGAACAAACATTATAATACAGCATTAATTTATTGAGTTAGAAAAATATTCCAGGAAGCATAGGTCAGAGAGTTTAGGTTTTGCATGTATTTATTTGAGCAGTTTGTTAAAGGATGGTGAAGTTAGTTGAGATTTCAAGACTGAAAACATAAAGTTGAAAGGTGTTAGTGAATAGATATTATGTAAGACAAGTGCATATCTTGCCTTAACTCAATTAGTGGTCTCAGTCCTTCTGCCTGGATTGGACTTTCAAATTCCCTTTCACATGTACTATCTACATAGTAGCGCCCAGTCCAAATAATCTGACTCATCTTGCAATATAGGTCTCATAACTTAAGGTAGAAATTAGGAAATCATTCCAACCCACATGCTATATTAGATTTCTAAATATGCTATCTAACTACAAAAGCATATATTTATTCCTAATATGTTCTTTTTTAATAAATTCAACTGTTATTTGAAGAAAAGGCAAACTTTCATCTCTGAGGTAAATTTAAAATATCTTGTTTTCAATCTGTGAATTTTAAATAACTCATTTGACATTGTATTTACTAAGAATATTTTTCTTCTGCTTCTCATATTAGTTGGCTCAGTTAAGGAATTTTGGATTTCTATGTCTAACTTTTAGAGCCAATCATACTCAGCGATCTATCACAGAAACAAAGAACCGAGTACCATATGTTCTCACTTATAAGTGGACCTTGAACAATTATAATACTATAAGAAAGGGATTGGCAATAGTGGGAAACTGCCAGGGGAAGAGGGGTGGGTTTGGCAATTGAGGGAAACTGCTAGGGGAGGGAGGGGCACACCTCATCAACGAGAGTAACTGCATAATCAACGTTTGTATACCTAACCCTGAATTGTACCCCACATCTTTATAATAAAAAAAACTCCTTTGTTACATCATGATATAACAATGTGCATGCACTTAAGTTTTTTTTCCTACTCATTGAGTATAAATATTGAAAGGATCATAAAGATAAATTCAGAAAATTATTAAATCTTTAAGATCAAAATAATGAGATAAGCTTTTTCTCTTTGAAACTCATATTCTGGTAAATTATTCAGATTTGTAAAGAAAATTTCATCCAGTAGTAAAGTCCTGGGTGTTTTTGTCTTTTTCCAACCCAAAGTATTTATAACAATTATGTAAATAACTGTCATTAACTCTATATAAGTGAAAAAATAATGTTTACAAAAGATGTAGTTTTAGAAAATAGAAAACATTCTGCTTTCAGCATTGGTAATATAAACTAAAAAACGAAGTGCTTACAAATTAGAAGTCTAGAGCAACAGATTTTAGGAGATTCAGGAATAAGTCCCAGAAAAAAGATTGCCAATCACCCCTACCAAGATCACCCCTATCACTTTCATAGTCAATAAGTGAGGAATATGGAGGAAGGCAGAACCAATGAATCTAAAAGTCACACAGAGGTTAGAGGCTGCTATCGTTTTTCTTGAATTTTTACTATTGGACATAAAACTACTGGTAACCAGTCAAGAAGGTCCCTTTCCACCTCTGCCCCCATTTTCAAATAGCAACTCTATTTTTTATTGATAATCAAGTACATCATCCAATTCAACCTATTTTCCTGTTTCAGTGGCAGGTAAACATAGTAGATGAACATTGAACCTTCTTGTTCGATGAAATCATTGCTATGCATCCTGACGGAATGCATACTCCTGTTAGGGAAACTTCCACTAAGCAATACATTTTTAGAAATTATATGTGTAATAAAATTGTTAAAAGGAAAGGAAAAGAATTAGAAGACACCCATCAATTAGAAGTTCAGTGAGGAAGGCAGGATGACAAACGGTGAAGAAATACCAGAAACAGAAAACAGTTCTGGCAGCATTTCAGATGTGTACATAAAGTCTATTTTTATGACTTATACCTTTCATATAAATTACACGTCTTCTTTGGTATATGCCAAATATTATGGAATGCAACTTAAAAAGCAATGTGTAACTTAGCAGAGATAATGTTTACAGTGTACACATTTGATGAAATCGTGGTTTTTTTTTTTTTTCCTTTTTAGCAATCACCTTTGCTGGTATTTATTATCTACATTGCTTTACACAAAATTAAATATTTAAACACATTTAAGTTTTCATATTTTTTCTTCTAAAATGCTATATCTAAATTTTTTAAGTAGTTTTGTAAAATTTAGATGTACATGTATGCCAAAGGATTAGACACCTTAAAGAAAATACACAATCATATATTAGCAAAATATTTTGGAAGCAGAAAGGATGTATTGAATTTTCTCACCACTTCACAAGCAGTACAAGACCTGATAAATGAATCTTTAGCCATTGTCTTGCTCTCATTAATTTTTGAACTGTACTATTGAATGGAACTCATGGATAGTTCAAAGTTTTAAAAATTATCAATTTATGAATTTTAGAACTATTTCAACAAAATAAAGTTGACTCATTTGAAAGTTCTTGTAATTTGGCCATTTGTGGACACATTTATATAAAAAGATAATTAACCTTAATGTGTGCTAAGTGCACTATAAGGCAGTACAAATTTTAACAAATATAATCTTAATGATCCAACACCACTTTTCCTATTACAGATTACGTGTATATAGATTTCTGATGTAAAATGTTTTGAATTCCAGAAAGCAATTTCTTTTTCTTAAAAGATTAAGGAAGGCCTATATGACCTGCAAATACATCCCTGCCATCTAAGTGATATGGGAATATGAGTGACAGCACACTTGACTCTGTACTAATTATAATCTCTTCATCACAATTGGTTCCACAAAGGAAGGTGTGAGAGCCAACTTTCACTTCCTAGTCCCTTGGGCCTTTTGACTCTGGGAGTCTGTTGGGCCAGCCACTGTGAAGTCCTGGGAAATGAGATGACAAGTCACAAGCTTTCTTCTACAAGATTGTATAATTTTATAAAAGCAATGTATAGTTAGCATTTGTGAAATGCTTAGTGTGTTAGGTAATTTTGTAAGTGCTTGTTGTATATTAACTCTTTTAGTTGTCAAAACAATTTTATGAATGTGACTTTTTTTAAAATAAATTGGAAAACTAGACTAGAAAGAGTAATTGTCTTACCCAATTGCAAAAAATTTTGAAGGTTGGAATCTAGACAGTTTGGTGTGAACCTTTAATATCAACTGCTTTGGAAACAAATATATATTAAATGGAAACAATAATAGTAATAGAAGAAGCAGCAGTTGATAAGTTAAATTGATCAGATGGGAAACGTATATATTTCAAGAATTAGAAAAGAAAAAAATGTATTGAGAATTATGGAAATATGCACTGAGACATCAGTCATGACATATGCAAGAGTAGCAAATTTAATAACCTGGATGAAATGGACCAATTCCTTCAATGTTACAATTGGACAAAACTCAGGCACACACAAAATCATTCTAAATAGACCCATCTGCATTTAAAAAAAAGTTAATTAATAACCTTCCAAAATAGAAAGCATCAAATAGGTTCGAAGATAAATTCCAAAGATCACTCATAGAAGAAAGTTATGTCAACTCCAATCCTCTAGAATCTCTTCCAGAAGATAGAAACAGAAGAATACTTCCTCTCATTCCATGAAGCCAGAATTATCCTAATGTCAAAATCAAAGACATTACAAGAAAACTATAGAAAAATATCTCTTATGAACATAGATGCAAAAATCTTCCACAAAATAGTAAATCAGATCCAATAATATAAAAAAAATTATATATCATGCACAGGCAAAATATATCCCAGGTATGTATGTAAGCCTAGATGAATATTTGAAAATTAATTAATATGATAAGTTATATTAACTGGTTATAGAAGAAAAACACGTTTGACAAAATTCAGCACCAATTTCTGATAAAAATTCTCAGCAAGCTATGAAGAGAGGGAAGCATCCTTAACTGAAAGGACATTTACAGAAAATCTACAAACAGCAGCATATTTAACTTTGAGAAACTAGATATTTTCCCACTAAGATCAGGATCAAGGCAAGTATGTCCTGTCTCACTGTTTCCTTTCAATATCATCCTGGAAGTCCTAGTTAATGTAATAAGATAAGGAAAATAAAATAGAAAGTATATAGATTATGAAGGAAGAAAGCTGTTCAGAGATTATATAATTGTGCATGCAAAAAAAAAATCTGTATGAATTTACAAAATAACAGAATGGTGGTTATCTGTAATCCCAGCTACTTGGGAGGATAGGGCTGGAAGTTTTCTTGAGGTATGGGTATTGTGATCAACCTGGGCATTACGGCAAGACTCTGTTTCTTAATATATACATAATCTAAATATATACAAAATCTAAATATATACATCATACATATATATGATTACATTATATATATATTTAGATTATGCATGTATTTTAAAACATAATGTATATATTTGAATTATGTATAATATATTACAATTCATTATATTATGCATATTTATTATATTTTGATGCAAGGTAGATATACAAAAGTCAATTGCTTTACCATACACCAGACATAAATATTTGAAATTAAAACACATTATCATTTATATTGGCATCTTCTTAAAATAAAACACATAGATATAAATCTAACCAAATATGTACAAAATCTATCTGGGAAAAACTTGGAAACTTATGAAGGAAATTAAAGAACTAAATAAATGGAGAGATATTCCATGTTTATAGATAAAGAGACTCAATATTTTTGTTTCTGTTTCAATTTTGACAGTTTCTATTGCTATGCTTCTAGTTCACAAGCCTTTCTTTCTGAAATATCTAACCTGTGAATAAATCACTGGGGACAGAAAAACCTATTCAGTAAATGGTGTTGGGGAAACTGACTGACCACTTGCAGAAGAATGAAACAGGACCCCTACCTAACACCATACACAAAAATCAAGACCTAAATGTAAAACCTCAAACTATAAGAATCTTAGAAAATGCAGGAAACAATCTCATGGAAATTGGATATGGCAACCAATTCTTTATCAAAACCCTGAGTGTCCATGACATGGTACTTGTATGACTGAATGTCGCCCTGAGTGGTGAGTGGTGAGTGAATACGAAGTCCTAGGACATTACTGTACACTACCGTAGACTTTACAGAAACCCTTAGCAATGCTAAGTTTATAGAAAAAAACATATTTAAAAATAAATTCACCTTGGCTTTGTGTAACGTTTTTTACTTTGCAAATTTTTTAAAAAGTTTTTTGACCCTTTTGTAAAAACTGTTAGCTTAAAATACAACGTATAGCTATGTAAAAATATTTTCTTTATATCCTTATTCTATATGCTTTTTTCTATTTTAAATTTTTGTTAATATGCTTAACTTTTCAAATTTTTTATTAAAAACTAAGATACAACACACGCATCCATCTATGCTTACAGACTCAGTATTATCTGTGATGATATATATCACCGTCTTACACCCCCGTATCTCGTCCCACTGCAATGTCTTCAGGGACCATAACATGCATAGAGCTGTCATCTCCTCTGATAACAATGCCTTTTTCTGGAATACCTCTGGAAGGACCTGCCTGAGAATGTTTTATAGCTCACTTTTTTAAAAATAAGAAGATGTACGCTCTAAAATAAGCATAAAAAATATAGTAGAGTAAATACATAAACCAGTACACATCATTTATTATCTTTTTTTTTTTTTTTTGAATTGGAGTCTCACTCTGTCGCCCAGACTAGAGTGCAGTGGCTGCTCCTGGCCACCACAGCCTCGACCTGCTGGGCTCCAGTGATCCTTCCGCCTCAGCCTTCCAAGTAGCTGGAACTACAGGCATGCGCTACCATGCCCGGCTAATTTTTTTTTTTTTTTTTTGATTTATTGTGGAGATGAGGTCTCGCCAAGTTTCCCAGGCGGGTCTCAAACCCTTCGGCTCAGGCAATCCACTCACCTCAGACTCCCAAGGTGAGGATTACAGGCTGAGTCACCGAGCCTGGCATTTATTATCATTTTTAAGTATTATATACTGTGCATTATTGCATGTGCTACACTTTTGTACTGCTGGCAGCATAGTAGCTTTGTTTACACCAGCATCACCACACACACATGAATAATGCATTGTCCTAAAAAGTTATAATGGCTACGACATCCCTAGGTGATAGGAGTTTTCAGTTTCATTATAATCTTATTGGCTCTTCATTATCTAGGTGGTCTGTTGTTCACCAAAACATTGTCATGCAGCACATGACTGCATTAATATGATATATTACATTTATTATTATTATTTTTTTGTCTGTTGAACCAATCTTTTATTCCCAGAATGAATCCAATTTGGTCATGGTATAGAAACCTGTTTGTATATTGCATAATTCTGTTTGCAGGTATTTTGTTGATAATGTTGCATCTGTATTAATAAAGTATGTGGATTAATCATTTTTAAATTCTTTCTTGTAATTTTCTTTTTGCTTGGTCTTGTTACCGTAATAATAATGAGTACATAGAATGAGTTAGGAAGTATCCTCTTCTAATTTTTTTTGAAAGAGTTTGTACAGGACTGGTATTCATATTCAGCACTGAAACCTTCTGAGACTGAGATTTTCTTTCTGTGTGTGTGTGTGTGTGTGTGTGTGTGTGTGTGTTTTATACCACAAACTTATTCTGTTTATTGTGCATACATTTATTTATAACTTATAATTCTTAATCGGTTTTGGTAATTGTGGCTTTCTAGAAAATTTTTAGTTGTATTTAGTTTAATTTGTTGACAATTCTTAATAGTATTCTAACAATCATTTTTATTTCTACAAAGCCAATAGTAATATATCTTCTTTAATTCCTAATTTTAGTAATTTAAGACTTTTTTTCTTTTTTTGGGTTATTCTAGCTAGAAGTTTCATCAGTTTTGTTGATCTTTCAAATAACAAACCTTTTTCTTTTATTTTATAATCTCTTTTTAAAATTATTTCTGCTTAATCATTGTATTTATTACCTCTCATGTGCCTTGGGTTCAATTTATACTCCATTTTCTAGTTTCTCAGGGTAGAAAGTAAAGTTATTGGTTTGGGATCTTTCTTCATATTGACTTCTAATTTCATTCCCTTCTGATCATGATAAGTATTTGAAATGTGTATGTGTTTTAAACTTGTCTCATATCCCAGTTCAAATTAGCCATGTTTCAAGAGCTCAACACACATGTAACTAGTGGCCACTGTATTGGATAGCAAAATTGTAGCAACTTCAATTACCTATTGAATTTTTAATAATTAATTTTAATAATGAATTTTGTCATTTTTCTTCATATTAATGCTACCTTTGGGGGCTAAACACTGTAATCCTTTCTGACAGGAGAGAAAAAAAAATAGAAAGAGAGGGGGACTCACTAAATAAAGATCTGAAAATAAATGGAGCGATTCAAGTCCTTTGACTTCTACACAAAATTTTGGCTTCTGCTGAAGTTACAGTACAAGGCTAGTGCAACACCAGCAGCTCTTTCAATCCTGCTAACAGCTTTGTGTTAAGATCACAAGAATGAACTCGGGCTGCCAATCCTGGTTCCCTTGCTTAATTTCTCCATGTGCAGAAGTTCTCACGACTTTTATGAAAGCCTAAATAACGCTGGAAGAAGTTTTTTTAAACAATCCTTCAACTGCGGATAGGGAAAGCAGATAGTTGTTAGCTCCTCTTTTTTTATGGTCAAAATGAGTGTCTTATCTCTTGAATTCCATTTCAACTCAAAATTTACCTCTTTTCATAGAATTCTGAGGTATTAACAATCTCTTCCACATAGCGGTTTCATTATAATCATCATTACTATTATTAATTTTCCTATCTAGTTTTTTTTTTTTTTGCTAAAATTAATCTAGAAAGTTTAGTTTTTTGTTTGTTTTTCTTTTAGAGATATTTCTAAATATGAATATGTTGGTACAGTTTTGGGGGAATTTTTTTTCGGGGAATCCTTCAGACAGAAAGCTGAAGGATTGATTAGATGCAGAATTCTCAAAAGTAAACAAAAGCAATTGTACATAATATAATCATGTCTACTTAAAAAGGGTTTTTTTAGCCTGACTAGCTGCCTGGGATAGTCCGAGATAAGTGGTATCAGCATCATCTGATCCCCAGGTGACTTACATATTCGGGTTTAGAACAAGGACAGCTAATCATAGCCACAATCAGAATCACCTGAAGAGATGCTGTCAATTACAGTGTTTGGTAGCACCACAAATTCGATTAAATCAAAATCTCTGAAATGTAAAGCAGGTATCGTTATTAGTTAAACTCCCACATAAGTACAACCAATGTGGAAACCATTCTCAGGAGAGAGGTTCTTTTCTAAATATGGAAACAGTGATTTTCTCATTTGGTTTCACTGTATCAAATGGTTTTCAGGATAGATAAATCTTGTTATTATTTCAAGTGATGCTTATGTGAAATAGTTCAAGGACCACACATGAAGATACACTGTATTACTTATCTTTTGTGGTTCACTGCATTGGATGTGGGAAAAATTTCTTAACTGAAGTACTAAGGGGGGAGAAACCATGTATAGTGCAGTCTACCACAGTGAAAATAAAAAAGTTAGCCTAGAACCTTTCCATGATACCCTGTGCCTGCCAGGTAGATAATACCAGATAGTTTTACTCAGTGCAGTAGAATGTCCTAAATATGACTCTGTCCTGAAACTTTCTGCTTCATGTATGTGCACATAACCATGTCATTTTATAATAATATCATAGATCAAAATTTTTTTACCTTCAGGATACGTTTTTATTCATTTTGCCATACATTAAAATATTTATATGACTGCTTTGCTTACAATGAGTATATACAATCTACTATTATTCATGAAGTTCCTAAATAGAATTAAGATCCTGACTGAGCATTTATACTTTCAATACTATTTGTAATAATTTTCAAAATATTTCTAGCAATTCATTCCACTAGTAAACACTCATTCATTTCTACTTATTACTGATTGGATCACAATGCCAAAGGTACAAATATATGATTTAAAAGATACACAGAATTGATTGGAAATAATACTACAATACAGATTATATTCTACTGATTTTCTTTTAAGAGGTTGTTAGGGTCTGAGGTGATTGTTGAATAACAAGTGATTTTTCACCCAAATTGTACCATGATTCAAGCTCTTCAAATATGTACACACTTCAAATATGTACACATCTTTTTCAGTAGTTATTCTGAAACACTAGATACACTGTGAAGGTTTGAGCCCCTAGCTAATATTCTATCTTGTATAAAGCAACAAAAACAAAAATACCCTGCCACTTATTGAGAGCGTAATATATGTCAGATGCTTTACTTACATTATGTTATGTAAACTTAATATAATTATTACAGACAGCTAGGAGAGGCTGAGCTGGGATTTGAATTCTAGTCTACGTAACTCAAAGGTCTGTAAAATTTCAAGCACACCCCACACTTACCAAATGTTCTAATACTGCCATGGAATATGAGATAATAGACCCTGATTCTTAATCTTGAAACATTTGAGCTGAGAGGAAACTTGAGAGATACTTGTCAAATAGTGGCTCTGAGGTATGGAACATGGAAACATGGGTGGGAAGTGACCAGGATCATCTGGTTAACCATCTGGTAGGAATACAGATTATTCACTAATTGCTTGGCTAAAGAGTATCTAGCTGTTGATTTAATGCCATTACCTTTACATTTATATCTCCATCCTTTCTGAGAGATGAGCATGATAGACATGTAGCTATTGGTGAGAAAAAGGGACTATAAAAAAGATTCAATTACAGAAGACAATTTTTGTTTTTCCCAACTTTTTATTTAAAAGGAACTTTACAGAGAACACCTGCAAAGCTATCGCCTCAACTAATATTTTATTATACTTACTCTATTATACATCTGTCCATTCCTTTGCACAGCCATTTATCCATCTTATTTTTCATGTATATTAAAGTCAATTTTGTTTAAATACTTCAGCATGCATTTTATTAATTAAGCAACCGATTAGTAATATTTAATGTAAAATTTACATAAGATGAAATTGCAAATCATAAGTGTTTATTCAGTGAGTCTCAAAATGTTCATATGCCTATGTAACCTGAAACCCTAACCTGTTACAGAGCTTTACCATTGCACAGAAACTTCCTTGTATTCTTTTCTTATTTTCTGCTGTCACCATGAAGCAACCATTCTGTCCTCAGACTTTTTCTACTATAATTTTTTTCTTCTAGAATTTCATATAAATACAAGTATACATTATGTATTTTTGGCTACCTTTTTATAATATGAGTAATATTTTTGAGGCTCATCAATATTGTCTATTGCATCAAACATATACTTATTTTAGAAATACTTTGTTTAGATTTTTCTTGTATGAATGTTCTCCAGTTTCTCTCCTTCTACATTAACAGACACAGGCTATCTCCAGTTTTGGGTTATAATAAGCAAAGCTTCTATGAACATGCTTATACAACTTTAACAAATATACATTTTTAGTTCTTATGGGTAAATACTAGGAGAATGATGACATCATTCTCCTAGTATTTACCCATAAGAACTAAAAATTATATAATTTTATAATATACTGCCAGAATTAGTCGTACCATTTTACTTTTCCACTAACAATGAGTTTTCTAAACCCATAAACCAATTCTTGGTGTTGTCTCTTTTTCTACTTCTCTGTAACGCTTGTATTACCCATTCTGGTAAACACAGTGGTATCTCATATGGTTTTAATTTGTATTTCTCTAATTTTTAATCATTTTGAGCACTATGGGCTCTTGCTAGCCATTCGCAAACATTCTTCACCATACTGAGTTATAGAAATTATATATAATGAATCCCATATTTTTAAAATATATGCTTTGTGAATACCCTTTTCTCAACTATAGTTGAACTCTTCACTGTCTTTTGATGAACAGAAGTTTTAATCTCGATGATGTCTAATTTTTCCATTTTTAAATTATTGCATCATGTGGTCTAAGAAAACACTGTCCATCACAAAATCATACAGATATTTTCACAGTTTTTCACTAGAATAGTTTTTGTTTTATATTTTATGTTTAGATCTATTACATATTTGAACTATTATTTCTATGTAATGTGAGGTAAAAACCAGGTTTCATTTTGAAACCTATCTATTCATCAAAATTTAAAAAAAAATTATCCATTAGATATTTGTAGTGTAAAAATGAAATAATCACAAAAATGTATCTTTTTGTTCTGAAATTTCTTTTATTTATATTGACCAAGTAACATACTGTCTTAAAATCAGATAAAGTAGTTTTAACAATTGTATTTTTATTTTCCAAGATCGCTTTGAATATTCTATGTCTTTTGCATTTCCATGTAAATTTTAGATTCAGCTTGTCAATTAAAAAAGTTTGCTTTGATTATTATTGGGCTTACGTTAAATCTATATGTCAACTGGAAAAATTAAAATCTTAACAGTATTGAGTATTTCAATCCATGACTATAATACATATTTCCATTTGTTTGATCTTTCCTAATTTCTAGAAATATTTTATAGTTTCCTATGTAGAGGTCTCAGACAAGTCTTGGTAAATTTAATCTTAAATGTTTACATTTTTTAATACTGCTGTGAATAAAACTGATATTTACTGTATCTAATTGCTTGTACTAATATTTGGAATACAGTTTTTAAAACAATTTACCTTGAATATTGTGACCGTAAGACATTTAATTTTTAGGCATGTGAGATTTTTAGTATATTTATTTGTATTTCTACAACTCAGTCATATTATGTTCAAACAGAAAAATAAATTTATTCTTTCTTTTTATTTGTTGTCTTAACTTTTTGCAATGGCAAGTTCTCCATAAAATGTTGAATATATGTAATGAATGTGGATATTTATAAAGTCTTTAAATTTACCAAGAAAATTATTAATCTTCATGTTCTTTATTCTTTTGTGAATATCTGAGTCATCTTAGTTTTCCTTGTTTTGAAATGTGTTTTTTTAATTCTCAAAATTTATATTGGATTTCAAATTTTGATTTGACTGTTTTCCTCATTGCACTTACTGAATCCACTATATTCTACCTTTTGCAGTTTTAGATGAGAAGGCAGTAGTGATGAGTCATTGTTTCCACATATGAACTTTATCCTTTTATCATAGTTGCATTCAATATTTTCTCTTTATCTTCAATTTTCAGCAATTTTGATATGATGTGTATAGATAGAATTTTATTTTACTTTCTCTGCTTTGATTAGCTGAGATGATTAAGATTTCACCAATTGTGGGAAATTTCACTCATTACTTCTTCAAATATTTTGTTCTACCTTATTCTCATTCTTCCTTCCTATTGAGACTCTAATTATTCATGTTATAACTTTTAACATAATTGTTCAAATTACCAATATTCTGATTTCTTTTTACCAATAACATTATCAACTTTCAAAGACACTATGATTAAGCAAATAAGAAGCTGAAACACAAGACTAAAGATGAATATAACTCTACAAATAGGAAAATATATAAATATCATGGAATGTCTGTAAATTCAACAATGTTGTTTGCTCTCATTTTCTCTTTTTGGTTGGTTGTTTTGTTGTGTTAACATGATTACCTTTTTATACATTTATTATTTTTTTATTTTTTTAATTTAAAAGATGTGGGGTACATTTCAGGGTTAGGTATACAAATCTTCATTATACAAGTACCCTTGTTGGTGAGGTGTGCCCTACCCTCCCCTGGCAGTTGCCCACTACTGTCAATCCCTTTCTTATAGTATTATGATAGTTGATCAAGTTCCACTTATGAGTGAGAACATGTGGGACTCAGTTCTTTGTTTCTGTGATAG
>CAUYQG010061951.1:0-11798 GCA_963574415.1 Tarsius wallacei | reverse complement strand
ATAATGTAGCCATAATTTTTAATTCAGTAGCCTACCATTGCCTAGTTTTCCCCTATTTTAGCCATTATAAAAACACTGCTCTAAAGAAACAAAGCAGGAGGTATCACACTTCCAGACTTCAAACTTTACTATAAGGCTACACTAATCCAAACAGCCTGGTATTGGTACAAGAACAGGCAATATCCCAATGGAACAGGATAGAAATTCTGGAAGCAAACCCTCAATTTCTCAACCAGCTCATCTTTGGCAATGCCTCCAACAACAACCACTGGGGAGAGGAGAACCTATTTAGTAAATGGTGCTGGGAAAACTGGCTGATCACATGCAGAAGATTAAAACAGCATCCCTACCTACCACCATACATAAAAATTAACTCTAAATGGATCAAAAACCTAAACGTAAAACCTCAGACTATTAAGAATCTTGGAAAATGCAGGAGACACCCTTATGGAAATCGGAACAGGCAAACAATTCCTGATCAAAACCCTAATTCCCGCACCATAAGAAATAAGATAGACTAGTGGGAACTCATCAAATTGGTGAGCTTTCACAAAGCAAAAGAAGCCATTAAAAGAGCAGGGAGACAGCCCACAGAATGGGAAAAAATATCTGTATATCTGACAAGGGTCTAACATCTAGGATCTACAAGGAACTCAAATGTTCTGAAAAGAAAAAAATAAACAGCTCCATTAAAAGGTGGGCATAAGACATGAATAGAAACTTCTCAAAAGAAGATATATGGGCAGCCAACAGACACATGAAAAAGTGCTCTGCCTCACTTATCATCAGAGAAATACCACATTTAGATACCACGTAACCCAGGTAAGAATAAATAATATCATTATAAAACAACAACAGCTGCCAGGGAGGACGCGGAGAAAAAGGAAAGCTGCTGGTGGGAATGCAAACTAGTACAACCTCTTTGGAAGACTATGTGGTGATTTCTGAAAGAACTTGAAATTGACCTTCCATATGACCTAGCAATTCCCCTACTGGGAATATACCCGGAGGAACTCAAATAATTCAACAAAAAAAATACCTGCACACGTATGTTTGTTGCAGCTCTATTGACAATAGCAAAAACATGGACCCAACCATGCTGCCCATCGAAGCTGGACTGGATTTAAAAAATGTGGTACATATACACAATGAAATATTATGCAGCCATAAAGAAGGACAAACATATGGACTTCGCAGCAACTTGGATGGAGTTAGAGTCGATCATACTCAATGATCTATCACAGAAACAAAGAACAGCGTACCATATGTTCTCACTCATAAGTGTGCCTTGAACAATTATCATAATACTATAAGAAAGGGATTAGCAGTAGTTGGAAACTGTCAGGGGAGGAGTGTTGGGATTAGCAGTTGATGGAAACTGCTAGGGAGGGAGGTGCACGTCTCATCAACAAGGGTACCTGCATAATCAACATTTGTATACCTAACCCTGAATTGTACCCCACATCTTTATAATAAAAAAAAAGAAAATGTGGTATATATACACAATGGAATGCTATTCAACCATGAAAAATAATGCAGTCTTGTCATTTGTGGTAGCATGGATAGAACTGGAAGACATTGCCTTAAGTGAAATGAGCCAGGAACCAAAAATTAAACCCTGCATATTCTCACTCATATGTGGAACCAAAAAAACGAATGTTGATCTCATAGAAGTAAAAAGTAGAACAGATGATACCAGAGGCTGGGAAGTGTAGGAGAGTGAGGGATATAAGGAGAGATTTGTTAAAGAATACAAAATTATAGCTAGAGCAGAGGAATAAGTTCTATATCCTATAACACTGTAGGATGAGTATAGTTAACAACAATATATTATATAGTTTCAAATAGCTAGAAGGAGGATATTGAATGCTCCCAACACAAAGAAATGATAAATGTTTGAGTTGATGGCTAGGCTGATTATTCTTGTCTGATCACTATACATTATATTTATTGCAATATCTGTATACCCCATAAGTATGTATAATTATTATGTGTCAATTAAAAAAATAAGTTCTCAAATAAATTTTTAAAATATGTAAACAAACAAGTAAAAATAAGTATACATTACCATACAATTCAGCAATTCTCTCTTAGGTGTAGATTCTAGAGAACTGAAGATCTGTAGCCACACTAAGACTTAGGCATGCATGTTCATAGCAGTATTATTCATAACAGCCAAAAAGTGGGACCAACACAAATGTTCATCAACTGATGAATGGGTAAACAATATATAGTCCATCTACACAATAGAATATTACTTGGCAATAAAAAGAAACAGAGTACTGACACATGGTATGACATGAGAGAACCTCAAAAACACTATATTAAGTGAAAGAAGCTAGATACAAAACATCAAATACTGTATGATTCCATCTATATGAAATGCACAGAAAAGCCAAACCTTTAGAGACAGGAAGTAGATTACTGGTTGCCTGGAGTTGAAAGTAGGAACACAGAGTGACTGCAAATGGGTCTTAGGGATTTTTTTTGAAGTGATGGAAAGATTCAAAAATTGAATTGTGGTGATAATTGCACATCACTATGAATTTACTGAAATCACTTAATTGTACATTTAAACAAGCAGATTTTATAATAACATTGTATCTCAATAAAGCTGTATAAAATTAAAAAGAAAATTCAAACATCAGGTTACTTACTGCCTGATCAAATAAGCAAGGCCTCTACCCCATCTCCACTCTCATTTCAGTTTGGTGAGATGAAGAGATATTTAACCTGCTTTGAGATAGAAATCAAGATAAATAATAACAATTTCTGTTGTGTATGGATACCACCTGTATAACACCCCACAATATGTACTCGATATGCTCTGTCCCATATAATCCTCACATCTAATCTGCAAAATCTTACAAGATATTATCACCCACAAATTAATAGATAGAAAGTCAAGGCTCTTACAAGCAAAACAAAGATGTCCAAAGTTATCCAGCAAGCAAATGGCAAAGCTGAGGTTCTAGCCTAGCAAGAGTTAAATCATCCTTTCATTCTTTCTCTTGAGCAAACTTGCCGAGTACTCATTCTGGACATATTTGTGTCCTCTTCTGATCTAAAATGAAGACCTGTATATCAACTCACAACAAATCAGTAAACAGGAAAGAAATACAAGCACACTCATTTAATTGACAGAATTTAATCTGTATTATAAAAGTGAACACAAATAATCACTCTCATTGATTTAAGAGACAACCAAAAACCTTCTAGGTTGAATCTTTGTGGGTTATAAAAAAAATCCATTTACCTATGTTTGACATTGTAATAAAAAGATAAGCTTATGATTCTTGAGAATTATATAGATGATAAACACAGTATAGCTAAAATACAGGGGAAATGTGATAAATAAAATGCCACATTGCAAAAAGCCAGAACAATCAGCATGTCTAACAATAGATAAATAAATTACAGTATATTCATAAAATCAGGTATAACATAATCTTAACAAATCATGTTTCAAGGAGTGACATCAGCAAGATGGCTGACTAGAGATGCCTGGTGTTCATCCTCTCCACAAGAAAGGACCAAGACAATTAATGAATAGCCAAGATTTGACTGGAAAGTCAAAGGGAGAGCACTGGAGCACAGAAGGAGAGTGGGGCACCTGTGGTGATTTGAAGTCTGGGGGGGCAACAGGAAACTACCTGTCCTCTACAGTCCTATCTCCCCCAACCCAATCAGATCAGCCCAGACACAGAAGTGACTTCCTGTTGCAAGGAAGCAATAAGCAGAAGAACCCCAGAGGCTCCATCACTACCATGAACACCTACAGAAGAACCCCACAACCCTCACAGTCCTAAGCCCAGTTTGAAGAGTTGCTGGGAATTCATGCAGCTGCACTGCCCCAGATTAGGAGCACAAGTGTGCGTTTCTCACCCTCTGTGAGCCAAACCATTGCAGCATGGCATTATCTTGAGACTAGAGTCACATCTACTGTGTGCACTCCTCTGGGGTTCTGTAACCATGGCACCTCTCCAGTACTGGGGTTCCATCTTTACGAAACCAAGCCCACGTGGGTGGTTGAATGCCACAACTCTAGCAGCATGAAGCTTGGGTCCAGGATTAGCTGTAACACTGGTTCTACACAGCAAAGAGACCAACTCCCACTATTGCACTACCAGCTGAAAGAATAGTCTGCCAGCCCCAACTAGGGCAAACCCGACTTTGAATCCATAAAACCACAAGCAAGAAAGGCCCCTGAGCCTCCAAGCAGCCAATACATCCCCAGGCTAGCAAAGTGGCTGCTCAACTATGCTCAGGACCTAAGAAACAGCCCCACAGTACCCCACCACCCACAGGCACACCTCTGGCCTGTCCAGCAGCCCTGTGCCTACAATAAGGTCCTGAGAAACAATCCTACAAGTTGCTTCTGGTGGGCATCTCCCCAGACCAGCTAAGTAGTCAGGAGCCCATGTCCTAGGCCAGAGAAATAGTCTCATGGGCCACCTCTGGTAGATGTGCCCCCAGGCCAATCAAGCAACCCAGTTCCCAAGTCTCACATTTATGAAATAGCCTCATGGGCCCCACTACAAAAACACCTTCAGACCAGCTGAGTAGCCATGCAGCCATGTCACATGCTTGAAAAACAGCCCTGTGCCTGCTCCCCCACAGACACACTATCAGGCCCATCAACAAGCAGCCTTGCGCCCACCTCTTGAACCAGAGGACTCGCCCAATAGGCCATCCCCAACAGACACGCACCCAAGCCAGCCAAAAAGTTGAGTGACATCATCCTTGGCCAAAGGAACATCCCTGTGGGATGCCCTCAACAGACACGCTCCCAGGCTTGCCAAGCAGCTGTGTACTCCCATCCTGAGCCTGAAAAATATCCCTGCAAGCCACTCCTGGCAAGCACACCCCCCAGGGTGAACAAGCAACTGCATGCTCATGCTTCTTCCAGAGTAATAACCCTATGGCCCCAACCCCAGTGAGTGAGAACAATTTAGCTACACACAACACAATCTGAGAAACAGCCTGGTGAGCCCACTCTGACAAGGCTGTACCACTGTCACAACAAACTCTTTTAGCCTCGGCCACTGAGAAACTTAAAAATGTCACTAATGTGAATTACAGCTGAAGAAATTACATGGAGACTACACTACTGCATCCACCTAGAACCAAGGTCAATGTACCCCACCAAACTAACACCCAAAACCTAACTATCTTTCCTTATGAAACCTATTCCCTAAAATTGGAAGAGGTGACTATTTCACCAGATGTATAGAAATAATGTAGAACACATCAGCAACAAAAAAGCAAGGACCATGTTATCTTCAAAGAAAAACAACAATTTCCTAGTAACAGAGGCCAAGCATAAGGAAATATACATAATGCCAGTAAGTATTTAAAATAATAATGCTAAGGAAACTCAGTGAGATTCAAGAGAATACAGATAATTAAATGAAATCAGAACACAATTTATGATTTGAATGAGATATTCAACAAAGAGATAGATACCATTAAAAAGAATCAAACAGAAATCCTAGAGTGGAAGAATAAAAAATAAAAATAAAACACCTAGGAATAAATTTAACCAAGGAGGTGAAAGGCTTCTACAAAAAAAGAAAAAAAACCAAACAAAAAAAACTATAAAACACTGATGAAAAAAATGAAGAGCATACAAACAGATGGAAAAACAGCTCATGCTCATGGATCAGAAGAATTAATGCAATCCCTATCAAAATATCAGTGACATTCTTCACAGAGAAAGAAAGAAAAATCCTAAAATTTATATGGAACCACAAAAGACCCCAAACAGTTTAAGCAATCCTAAGCAAAAAGAACACAGCTGGAGGTATCATACTCCCAGACCTCAAAATATGCTACAAAGCTGTAGTAACCAAAACAAAATGGTACTGGCATAAAAGCAGACACACAGACTAGTGAAACAGAATAGGAACTCAGAAATTAATTCACATATCTACAACCAACTGATTTTTCACAAAGAGGGCAAGAAAACTTACTGGGAACAGGCCAGTCTCTTCAATACATAGTGTTGTGAGAACTGGATATCCAAGTGCAGAAGAATGGAACTAGCTTCCCATTATCCATCCTATAAATCAAAATAGCTGTAAAACCTAAATGTAAGGCATGAGACAATGAAACTATGGGAAGAAAACATTGAGGAAACACTTCAGAACACTGATCAAGAAAATAAATGTATAAATAAGCCCTCAAAAGCACAGAAACAAAAGCAAAAAATAAATGAGATTATATCAAACTAAACATTTTCTCCGCAGCAAAAGGAACAATTAACAAAGTAACCTAAAAAATGGAAGAAAATACTTGCAAACTATTCATCTGACATGGGACTAATATCCAGAATTTGTAAGGAACTCAAGCATCTCAACAACAACAACAATAAAAGTCCAATTTAAATATGGGCAAGTGCACCCAGGCTGGAGTGCAGTGGTGCTCACCACAGCCTCAACCTTCTGGGTTCATGCAATCCTTCCGCTTCAGCCTCCAGAGTAGCAGGGACTACAGACGTGTACCACCATTTGATTTTTTGTAGAGATGAGGTTTCATATTGCCCAGGCTGGGTTCAAACCAGGTGAAGTGGGGACCAAGGGGAGGCCCAAACATTACCTGTATGATGATCACTTGTATACTAAATCTGAATTGCATCCCACATCTTTAAAATAAAATTTAAAAAGTAAACATAGAAAAAATAGGCAAGTGATCTGAACATTTCTCAAAAGAAAACATACAAATGGCCAACAAATATCTGAAAAAATGTTCAACATAACTTATCATCAGGGAAATGCAAATCAAAACCACAATTAAGTATTATCTCACTCTAGGTAAGATGGCTATTATAAAAAGACAAAAACTAATAAATGTTGGTGAGCATGTGGATAAAAAAGAACTCTTAGACATTGTTGGTGGGTATGCCAACTAGTACAGCCTCTATGGAGAACAGTATGGAGGTTTCTAGAAAACTACAAATAGAGCTACTATATGATCCAGCAACCCCACTACTAAGAATCTATTCAAAAGAAAGGTAATCAGTATACTGAAAAGACATCTGACCCCCATGTTTATTACAGCACTATTCACAATATTCACAAGATATGAAATCAACCTGTGTCCAACAACAGATGACTAGATAAAGAAAATATGGTATAGATACACAATGGAATACTATTCATTCATAAAAAAGAATGAAATTCTGTCATTTGTGGAAACATGGATAAAACTGGAGGACATTATGTTAAGTGAAATATGCCAGACACAGAAAGTTAAACACCGCATGTTCTTACACATATGTAGAAGCTAAAATTTAAAAAAAAAAGCTGATCTCATAGAAGTAAAAAGTAGAACAGAAGACACTAGAGTATGGGAAGTGTAGGGGGTGGGTGGGACAGGGAGAGATTTATTAAAGGATACAAAATTACGACTAGATAGGAGAATATATTCTACTGTCCTATAGCACTGGAGAATGTCTATAGTTAACAACAATATATTACAGTTTCAAATAGCTAGAAAAAAGATATTGAATGTTCCCAACACAAAGAAGTGATAAATGTCTGAGATGATGACTATACTAATTACCCTCATCTGGTTACTATACATTATATGTATTGAAACATCACTATGTACCCAATGAATATGTACAATTATTATTTGTCAATTTAAAAAATAAAAAAATAGAAAAGAATTCTGTACATTTAAAATGTTTAAAACCATGTTTCACAGAATACTTAATGACATAAACAAATTTAACATTTAGTTTATTGGGAAAAGTAGGAAATAAAATTCTATAAAGAATATAACAGGTGGGAGAGGGAAGAAAAAAGAACATAACACAAAATTTTTTTAAAAGTTAAGATTATGCACATATGCATACATACATATATATACCCAAATAAATATGTACAAACATTATGTGGTGTGTGTGTGTGTGTGTGTGCGTACGCGCACGCAGACATATGAATGAGTGTGAGACAATAAGAAAAATGCACCAAAAATAATATTACTAGTGGTTATCTCTGCATGGTTCAATAATGCTCTTTACATTTTTCTATATTTTGCAAATAAACATGACTCACTCTTAAAACTAGAAAAAAACCATGCTTCAAAGAATACATAGTCACAAGAAAAAATTTGTCTTTATTTTTTCAGAAACACTTGATTTAAATAAATTCTTACCTAACCACGATATTGGTGGATGGACGTGTGACATTTTTCATGGAGCACTGAGGTCTAGCTTCTCAAGTGATTGTTTTTTTTTCTTTGTTCCATTTGAAATCAATTTGAGAGGCACTCCCAGGATGCCATCTGTCCTTTCCCAGCCGTATCCTCACCGCCAGCCCTGGACAACTCTGTTCAGATGAAATGGGGACCTTTTTTGTGTCCACCCTCTGACAGCTTTGAAAATTATTTAGCTTCTATCATGATGGATACTCTCTGCCTAAAATGACGGATGGGCAGCCTCTGAAAATGGACGACATGAAATTTGAAAAATGATACGAGTGCTGGTGGACAGGCATTTTTTTTAAAGAAAAGTTGACATAAGTTTGAAATATAGCATGGAGGCCTCTTCTATCATTTTTCTCCTTCTGAAGAAATCAGTAGCTGTCCTTTATCCATATGCTCTTCAAGGAAGAAAACCTGTATTCAAGTTAAAATGAATTCTTTGCCCCTCCTTAAAAAGTACATGTGGTAAGCCATAGGAGTGAATTTGTTCATTCACTCACTCAACAATTCATTGAGAGTCTATTACATGGAGGCCATCGGTTACAGGCTGGGGATATAAAGATGAATTAGACACAGGCCCACCTCTGGGGATCCCAGAGCTCAGAGGAGAGACAGATAAGTAAACAGATGATTATAATCCAGTGCAGTATGACCAAAGATAGAAGTGGGGTTCCCAGAGGAACGAGACAAAAGTCAGCCTTGTACAGGGAGGAACTGTGTCAGAAAACTTCCCCTGAGAAGGTGATGCCTGAAATGAGTCCTTTTCAATGCTCAATATTTCTTATTGTCTTGGCTAAATCTTGATGAATCATGAATCATCTGAATCATCCACTTACCGACTTAGAGGCAAATCTTCACCTGTGAACCATTTTACTTTCTCATGCAATTCTAGACCACCTCTCGGCTGTGGGTTGGCAAGTACCCAGAGAATTGCAGTTCCTACAACAGATTAGCTTTCAATGTCTCACCCACTTCAGCAAAGCAAGAATCTGTCCCCATAAGTGAGCTGTTTCCTTTCCTTTTTTTTCTTCTTCCCTCTCCCACAATTATATAATAGGATCTGATGTCATTAAGGTATTTATTTTCCTAGTTGGGGAGCACAGGTCACTTCAGGTGCTAGGGTTTTTTGTAAGAATGTGATACCGAGTACAAAAACAGGAGTTTCCTCACACCTAGGCCCCAGGGAGATGCAGTGTCATCCAACAGAAGTCCTGGGGATGCAGTGACGGCTCTGGAACCCGTGCCCTCCAAAGTGGATATACTCTATTTCAATAGTCCCAAACCTTTTTGGTATCAGGGCCTGGTTTCATGGAAGACAATTTTTCTGTAGGCATGGAGCAGGGATCATCAGGCACTCAATTTTCTTTCTTTCTTTTTTTTTTTTTTTGAGTTGGAGTCTCACTCTGTCACCCAGACTGGAGTGCAGTGGCCGCTTCCGGTCACTGCAGCCTTGACCTGTTGGGCTCCAGCGATCCTTCCGCCTCAGCCTTCCAAGTAGCTAGAACTACAGGCGCATGCTACCACACCCGGCTAATTTTTTTTTTTCATTTATTGTAGCGATGAGGTCTCGCCAAGTTGCCCAGGTGGGTCTCGAACCCACGGGCTCAGGCAATCCACTCACCTCAACCTCCCAAAGCGCAGGATTACAGGCTGAGCCACCGAGCCCAGCTAGGCACTCAATTTTCATAAGGAGTGTGCAACCTGCATCCCTCACATGCAGTTCACAATAGGGTTTGCCTCCTATGAGGATCTAATGCTGCCACTGATCAGACAGAAGTTGAAGCTCTGCTCACCCACTGCTCACCTCCTGCTGTGCAGCAAGGTTCCTAACAGGCCACAGACCCCTACCAGTCTGCAGTGGGGGGATTGGGAACCTCTGCTCTAAGCTCTCCCCTGTGCCCATACTCTCCCCTGTGCTCTCCTTGTGATGACTCAGTTACTCTTAGTCTCCACCAGATTATTGTACTTTCCAACCTTCTAATGCCCAATTTCAGGCTTCTGCAGCCTGCATCACACCTGCTTACCACCTTCTCTCTGCACCCATCTATTAGTCTAATTCAAGTTCAAGTACCTTCCCTCTAGTCTTTGTGGTTCAAAGATCTCTGAGTAGAAAAATATGCAAAAACAATACACTATAATCTTTTCATATTTATTTTTAAAGTATCTTCATTTTTTTGAAGAATATGCATATGTCAAAAGATAAAGGTTTTGAAACTAATATCTCCCCAGTCAAAAAACAGAAGCCTTTTCAGAAAGGTTACTACCTTTGTTTAAGAAAACACTTCGACTCAAGAGTACAAATATGAGCAGCCATAGTGAATAAAACAAAGATAAAGCCTGGGTGTGGTGGCTCATGCCTGTAATCTCAGCACTGTGAGAGGCTGAAACATGAGGACTGCATGAGTCTAGAAATTCAAAATTAGCCTGGGCAAATATAAAGAATTCATCTCCAAAAAAATTTAAAAAGTTAACTGGGCATGGTAGGTTCATGCCTGTAATCTAAGCTACTCGAGAGGCTGAGGCAGGAGGATCACTTGAACCCAGGGCTCAAGGCTGCAGTGAGCTATGATAGCACCACTGCACTCCAGCCTGGGCGACAGAGCAAGACTGCCTCCTTAAAATAAACAAATAAAAATGGAACTAAACTTTGTATGTTAGAAAGAAACAGGGGAAAAGGAGAAGGGTGGATATATAGGCAGCAAGAGATGGGAAGGCTGAGCCTAGGTCAAGGTTGACTGAAAGAGTGAGAACAAAAATATATCATTTCTGACACTGTTTAGCATTGATATAGGCCTCTTCTGTCTCTCCAAACCTTTGGACAAGTCTGATATATGCAGAAATGTCTTGTACGACTAAAAGATTTACAAAAATTTAAGGAAGGCATTGAGTTTTATGCCTTGGTCATTATAGCACAAAAGAGAAACCGTATATGTGATACAATTTTAAAGGAAATGTACTATTCAGCAGAAATATGAACTTGAAACCATCTTCTCAAGAATGCAGAGAAATATTGGGAAGAGCATTAGATTCTTCCACTAGCATGCAATGGGTGTTTAGCCAACCTAACCTGGATTTAAAGGGGCAGGAACAACCTGTCCACAGCTAACCTGTGTGATAAATGGAGATAGAAACAAACACAAAATGATTTCCTACAATTATCTCTAAGTGGAAGAAACATGGATGATTTTCATTTTCTTCATTTTTCTTTTCTCTACATTCTATTTTTCCCAATAAGTATTTTTTAATAATAATTTTTAACAAAAAAATAAAGACAAAAAATTTCCATTGTCCCAATACTAAAAATCTTCAATTCAGGTTGTTTTCAGCCAGCAGCATCAGCTTTGCCCACTCTGTGCCTGGTCACTGTAGTTGTCAAATTTTTTAAAATTTATTTGTATTTATTTTAAAACTATGGGGTAGAATTCAGGATTAGGTAGATAAGTGGTCATTGTATAGGCAGGAAACTTTGGGTCTCCCTTTGGTCCCCACTTTGCCTGGTTCGAAAACAGGTACCCTTACCGATGTTATGTGCCCCCCTCTCCATCCCACTACTGCCAATCCCTTTCTTATAGTATTATGATAAATGTTCA